>DWPV01001125.1:0-22370 GCA_018251915.1 Urbanus proteus proteus | reverse complement strand
CTGGGAATCGAACCCAGGACCCTCGGATTAGCGGTCCGGCGTGTTAACCATTGCGCCATCCGGGTCGTCAAATCTATGTTAAGTGTTCCTTTTTACTTTTTTAACGCGAGTGAAACCGCGGGGATCGGTTACTCACAAATATATTTTGAAATCGGAGAAAAATGTTAACGCGAATAAAGCTTCACACAAAAGTTAAATACTGTTCCTGTATCACGTTTTACTCATTTTAATGGCAAGCATATGACATACCTTGCAATGAAGCGAGTTACGATTCATAAAGTACATTAAAAAGTACAAAATGTCATACTTTTTCTAATTCTGCTCGAGTATTATGCACGAATCCACGTTTCGTACTGTCACGTAGAATATTACCGCACGGGTACATAGAGTTACTATTAGTCCGACCGAAGGTCTTATTCTGGCCGAAGCCGAAGCCGATTGTTCAGCAATCACGGCACCTTCGGCCGAAGCTGATGCCGAAGATTAAAAACTCTAAGAAATTCAGGATCAGGTTGGCTAAAATTAACATTATAACTAGTTCAAAAGACATGATTTTTTTATCTTAATTTTAAATAAATAACTTCTAGAGCTGATAAAAATTACTACGCTTCGTGTCAAAAATTGTGTTATTACGAAATAATTAAATTTCTGACACAAATGGCTGTGTAAGCCCACAGTAGACTGCGTGTGCTTTTTGAGCTTCAACATCTCCGTCACAATCTCCGGGAATTGCGACAGTTTGTTCAATTTCGGCGCTTTTTAGAAACCTTCGGCTTCGGCCAAAAAAGGCCGAGGTTTCGCCGAAAGGTGCGATTTTTGGCCGAATGTGGCCGAAGACACGATGACACTGGTTATTATACTTAGAGAAGCGAGCCACAGGCAGGCCTGGCTGTGCGAGTGTCCAACTAATTATAATAAAAGAGGGAAGATGACAAACCTGTACTTATCTTTGTCTAATCACTTTTTTAGATTAAGTACCTAGTCTCATTTGCTATCTCTTTTTTCATAGGACACATTTTAGGCTAGCTTCTCTAAGTATAATAAGTCTATGACGATACATCTCCGGCCTAATTCCACTGCTCACCTGTTGTATACAGCTCTCCAGAGCATTCATGCTATTATTTTCTAAAACAAACGCACCTGCTTTAGAATAAGGCCGAGTATCGCTTGCAGCTGGCACGTATAGAAAACTTCTGTTTACTGAAAGGCTGTATTGTTTGAATTGTTCTGTTTAACGTGTCATTTGTTGTTTTTATTGTCCCACACGAGTTGTATGGAAATAATAGGAAAAGTAAGTTGTACGGTTCGTGATTTCTTCAATCATAATGTTGTGCTTTACTGACTTCAAATACACAGCTTCAGACAAAAATATACACCCTATATAAGTACCTACATATCTAAAGAAAAAGTCAGTATATCTAGTGATTTTCAGTAGACGTGGTAGTAACTAAATATTATCGAACGCACACACACAATCCCACACATGCATATGTCGCACACACTCATGGTCGCGCACACACACATTAACAAAAAAATACTCTATTTATTACACTATTTTTGTCGACCTTAATTCTTTAATACCTAAATAGTATTTAAGTTTCTGATTTTAAGAGAGAAATCTTATGAGAAATAAAGATTATTTAAACCGTAAGCGATGTTAGGTACTAGGTAGGTCTTACCTACCTACTTTTTTATAGACCTACTCTTGATATTCCCTTAAGTAGGTAAAAAGGACGTTACCTTATAGTATATCCCTCCGCAGGTAAAAAAAGTATGTTTGTTAGTTTAAACAGCCCTAGGAACGTTCGCATTTTGCGCGCGCTTAAGCTTGCGCGTACCTATGACGTAGAAGTGGCGCGTAAACAGCATGCAATACATAATCTACGCATACCCCTTTCACAAACAAGTGTACCTATTCACGGCTTATACGCTAGATTTATACATACTCTTAAAGTATCTACAGACTGCAGACTTTTTATCGGCCGATAGTTGGGTCGTCTTAATCGTTATGGAGCGGTATGCATATGCGCACATTACAGCGATTTAGTATCGGCCGATAAATGCATACTTCTCCATACTGATTAGAAAAAACGATCCAAAAATCGACCGATAAAAAGTCTGCAGTTTGCGGACACTTTTAGGATATGTAACAAACAAAAACAGCAAAAACATTGTTGCTATTTATCGTCAATTTCGAAACAGCGAGGATTGCAATACCTAAAATAATTTATTTAGGCAATAATATTAAACCGCAATATCATATTAACATTTCAATATAATTTATTGTTTTGATACAATGTGTATTAATATGTTACAAATACATTTATTACGATTCTTAATCTGACATGAAATAATTTACAACTGAACGCCTGATACAATAAATTAGCAACAGATACACAATTGGTGAAAAGCTATTATTAAATTCGAATGTCAGGGGTATTAGCAAATCGATAGTCCGTGACAATTGCTATGCGTTTTAAAAAAATATAATAGAATTGCAGGAAATTTGTACCCGACTGTTAATACTTTTCTGTCCTAGTTTTACTATTTATCTTTAACTACTTGTAACTTAAGGATAATAATATTTTGAAACGACGCAAACAACTTTAGTAAAAGCGCTTCTTAAAAATAGTCTTTGAAATGTTCACAGCCGACATTATTGGGAGCTTCTTTGCTAGTTTTAGGTATACAAGATAAATTTTATGTTATTGTTAGAATAAAATTTTAAACGTAATAGATTCCTTATTGGTTAACCTCGGAAAAACCACAACACTTCTACACATAGGTAGTTTTGCATGGTAGGTATGCAGCAATGTTTTAAGAATTTTAGCAGTGTTTTTTTTGCCATTTCTTCTGTTTCGTCGAAGCCAAAAGAGTAAAAGGCTGCTATACTTAGGTCGGTGGTCATTTGATTGATATCACAGCGATAGTTACTTTCGACGACCCGCGTGGCGGAACGGTTACCATATCGGTCTGACGCGCAATAGGTCCCGGGCTCCATTCCTGGCCAGACAGACATTCAAATGATGAATTTAGATTTCTATTCTGGGTCTGGGTGTTTGTGTGTTAGTGTATGTGTTTGGCCATGGAACCTGTGGGTGCTCACAGTAGAAAGTCCTACTGTGAGGCTATAAGTGTAGAAAGTGTTTTAACTTTAAGTGACTAAGCATTTATAGCCGGTTGTTTCATATTAAACATTTATCATGATAATTATGTCCTTACAGTGGTTCCACCACCTCCAAAACTATAAACAGCGAAGGCAATTACAGTCACTCGACATTGACTTCAATTCAAAGTTTCAAAGCTTCACTTTGAAGAAGTCGGCAAGTTGGAAGATAAAGCGTTCTCAATTAATTAGTCAACTTGATGCTATACAAAATTAGTTGTTCGGAGTTTAATTAATAAAGGGTTTGTTAAAGTAGCCACTACTTTGTTCCTATTAAGGTTTAGACGGTCAACGCATTGCTAGACCCGACTTTTAGCTGAAGGTTAAACCGAAGGAACCCTTAGTGGTTCAATTCCAGCGGCACCACCGTCACGCATATTTCTTCCTTAACAACAGTGTAAAGCACTGCTGTGTTCTGGTTTAAAGGGTGTGGTAAGAATGATATACTTATCCGAGGCGTTCCAACTTAGTCCTCAAGGGTGGCAACGCATCTGTAACCGACCTCAGGTTGGACTTGTCTTATCTGTGATTGATTACAGGGGTCCATGAGCGGCAGTGGCCACTTACTATCAGGTGGACTGTAAGCTTTGGTACTAAACTATAATAAAAAGGTACGTTTTCATGCTGTATTTTCTTTTTAATATTTATTATGTAACGGGTACTCACGATACGTTTTGTTAATTATGCCTATCCGTTACATAATAAATATTAAGATCTATCAATTCCGCGATAATACTAGTCTAAAATCACGTATTTTCTTTTGTTAATGGTGATGGAACCACTTAAAGTTCGAGCCCGGAGGTACCATGGACGCGCTTTTTTCTGGCCATTAATTGCTGTGATAAGTTCCATTACTCTTTCAGTAGGAATACGATATCTGTAAAGTGTTCAATAAGCCGCTTACTACTTACGTTATTCGTTGAAAACTCAAACTATAATAATTTAAGCAGTAAGCATAATAACAAAGTAATTTAAAATGAAACACAATAAGACAACGTATTATATATATTTAATCGATTTTATAAAAAGAGTTACTAGTCTGTACAATAGACTATTTTTGACACATAATAATGTGAAATAGTTATTTATTGTTTTTACCATTTATCGTCTAAGTTCAGGGCAAAAAAAAACAATAAACATATTTAAGTTCGCCCTGTATAGAATCTACATGTTAAAGGAATAAAATAATATGTTAATAAATAAACAATTACGAACAACACTAGAAGATACATATTGATACTTGTAATTTAATATCAAGTTATTTCAAAGACAATGAATTAACTTAGCCCTAACTTAGTTCAAGTCTTATTCGGCTAACTTTTCACTCACGCAAGTCTCTCTGAGATAATCTGGGTGTTGGTAAGGGTTTATCTCGAATATATAATATAATTAGCTTATCCCCGCGGTTTCACCCGCGTTAAAAAAGTAAAAAGGAATACTTATTTAAACATAGGTAACAATCCCCGCTCCTGCGAGGAGGCCCGGATGCGCGTGGCGTGCGCGCTAAAGCTTTTTTCAAAATTAAAGTAGTCTATGTTACACCTTAGACCTTCAGCTATCTGCCAGTCAAAGTCCCGTCAAAATCGGTCCAGTTTAGAAGATTAGCTCAGCCAAACAGACAGACAAACAATTTTTTTATAAATTGCATTTTCGTTATAGGTATCGCGTATACTTTTATATGCATTGAATAAAAAAAAATATTTTGAAATCACAAACAGACACTTCAATTTTATTTATTTGTATAGATATTCGTACATTAATTCAGTTTAGAGACTTTAAAAATCTTTATGTTATACTAAATCTTATTCTTAAAAAGCTTTTCACACTCATAGTCATTAAAATTCCCTGTTAAGTAAATATTATAAGACAGAGAGACAAAAATACACAAAAATAAATTCTGTTATTATATCCTGTTACCTGACTGGAAATCAAACTAGGAACTCTTAAGACGGTGCGATGTATAGTGTGTCGCACGGGTCATCCTATTTTAAGGGCTCTTAAGACTAGCCATAGGTATCGATTATTGTCGACAAAAGACAGTCATACTCTCTTGCAGAACAAAGCGGAGTGTCCACTTGTATCATTTCTGACAACTTCGAAAAATCCACTACATACATCAACTTATCCATGTTAAAGTCAACCATTGGAAGAAATCGGTGACCCCACAGAATATCATGCTCCGTATAACTCGATCTCGCTTGCACTGGCTGCCCGGTTGACTCAATAATCCCTTCAAATACTACCAGGATTTCCATCCTCCTGCATAGTAAATCCGCTGCTGATACACCATACAAAGGACTGCTTTGATTTACTAAGTGCACAACCGTCACCGGCCACATGAAGAACGTCGACTCATTTTCATCAATATCCACCTTCAATTCAATCTGTCTCGCTTCATCCAAATATTCAGTATCAGAATTCTTTATTATGAACGCTTGTGGCTTAATGTTCAGAATTCTCGACTTCCGTATATCACCAACACGAAATATCAGGCAGTAGATTTCATTTCTTAGACTAAGTGCTGCGTATTTACTGAAGAGGATTGTCTGTGTGCGGCTCCGAGGACGTGTAAGCTTCACAAAGAGGATTCCCACCATAATGGATTGAAAGATCGAGCTGACCATGCATTGCAGGCACATAGCAATTATTGTATGAGGACACTCTAATGTAATTGCTCGCCGGCCGTAAGCAACAGTGGTGTGGATTTCAATGCTAAACAGAAACGTGGAAGTAAATCCGTACGTGTTTCTAATGCAAGGTATGAATTGTGTGTAATTTTGATGCAAGTTTTCCTCTTTGAAATCCTCATGTGAGTAAGAAATTCCATAGTAGATAACGCCGAAGAAAAGCCAGTTGAAAATAAAAGCAAGAACAAAGTTTATAATCGTCCAGCGCCATCTAGCTTCAACGAGAGCAATGAAGTAATTGGAAACCTTGAACCTTTGATTGGAATCAAGATCTATATTAATTTCACCTGTCTTGGACACTGCTCGGGTGTGTTTTTGCCGAGACTGCTTCTGGTGTGACTCTGAAAAATACAAAAAGAGGAATTATTACGATATCCTATAAGTTTTAAAATTTCAAATCATACTTAACAAAACTTTAAAATAAAAGTGCTGTATCGAAATAAGTATGTGATACATTAGTAACTACTAATATTTAAATTAATTATTTTTGAGTATTAAATTTTCAAGACAAAAACTGGAACAACTTAAGTAAGATGGATTGTATATTTAAATAAACAATTTAAAAATATTTTAGTCGTAATATTTTAGATGTACTTACGATTTCTCGGGTAATAAGTGCCAGGTCTCACTGGAACTGGATCATCGTAGTAATTATTCATGTCTTTAAATTCTCTTTGATCGACGCCATATCAGTTATAATCTGTAACAGTAAATAAACTTAATTTTATGCATTTTTTTTACTATTTTTGTAACTACATACTTATACGTACGTATAAGTACGCAATGAAATAAAATGAAAATAAACGGATTATTTGAACGAGGTGGTATTTTCTAAATTCCATTTATTTGTTTCTTTTCGTTTAGATACTGTTCCATATAAAAATATATCAAGTATTTTTAAACGTGATCATCTTAAAATTAAATAATAAATATTATAAAATATCAAAAACTCTTCACATTTTAAGAAATTAATTAAAAGTTATACAAATGAAATCAAAAAGAATCCGAGAAAATAACAAACAAGCTACAATAGACGAAGCGTTGTCTGGAAAAAACTTGTAAACGAGAGGAAATAGAATTCTTATCAGTGAAACAATGTTCATCGCTTGCTTACGAATCTATTTTCATCAAACTTTTTATTGCTACTATAATATTTAATACTACTTATTCTTAAATGCTGATAAAGATCTTCTGTTTAAAGAGGAATAGAGCCCAAAATACAAAGCAATTAATTGCATCGTATTTTGGGCTATTGCTGCGAAATTATTAGGTAGTATTATCTTCTTATGTATTACAAATTGCCTATTGTTTTAATCATCAAAAATATATCCTTAAAAAAACTAAAATCATGAGAGATCTTCCTAAATTATTTTAATAGGTTTGATATCTAACTATTTGAGCTATATGGTAAAAAGCTTAAACTTTAAGCAGTCTTTTCACGTAGTAGAATAGAGACAGCAGTTGCATGGTTAATAAATTTATCAGACAAGTTCACGGACAACCAAAACATATGAGTCAATAGTTTACATATTGTATCATTGTTTTTGAAATAAACTTGAAATGCTAGATTAAACTAGAACAGATCTGCTTTTATGCGAGGTCTTGCCTTGCACCTGTCAGCCATCTTGATAAAGACTTGATGAGACAAGAATTTCATGTTTTCACTAGCAGTTGACAAATTGAAAACATGATACTCAACGTAATAAGGCAATGACGTATACTTGTTTACTCCTTAGGGATAAGACTCCGATCCAATTTATAGTTGAAGTTAGATGTTATGAATGATAGCGATTTATTACCAAATAACGTTGATTACTACCACAAATAGATAGAAATAGATAGATAGAAGAAATAGAAGAAGATATGAAATTGAAAGATGAAGTTTTTTCGATATCGCAGTCACACTCATGGATTTTTGATATGCTAACAGGTTTTAGGCAGGTAGAAACGATCGAAAGACTTTGAATAGGTAAATATTTTTTTTAAATTTGAGATATCATTTATAATAATCATAAAACTATCTGATTTTATGTCGTCACTGTCCATGAATAACTGCAATTAATTTCACAAAGAAGATATCCTTACTCCTAGGTACACTTTATTGGAACTGAATATGATTAAACCTGGAGACTACGGTGAACAACCTCAAAAAGTAACTGCTTACACAGTCTTCAAACCAGAACACAGCAGCGATACTGCTATTACAAACGTCACCGCAGGTAAACATCAGATACTGCTAATAAAACTTCATATGGAATTGAATACTGAAGGTTTTAAGTACCTGGTTCTCCTACGTAATCTTCAAGTCTCATCGAACCGCGGAATAATTGATAAACACCCACAGCATTACCATTGCAATCGTTTGCAGTCTGACTACTAATGTGAGACGCAACGAGGTTATTAAATAACGATTTGTTGTCTAGAGATAAGATTGATATCTAGTTTGTTCAATGACGCAGTTTCACAAAAATATCCATTAACTTCGCGCGTACCTTCGTTTGTTATGGAATTTATTTTTTTGAATGCCCACGGGACTATGTTGTTTGGGGTGAAACATTGTCTTTGCTATCAGAGTTTATAAAGCCTAACACTTATCTTAATAGTTCCTTTACATTGTACTGTAATATGGGGATCAATTTAAATAGCATTGTTCTAAATGTCCTCAATGAATTTAGATCAGCTTCGCCACGGACTAGGATTTGATCTTGAAAACAATTTTTCAAATTTGTGAATCTTAGAAATTAAATAACACCAGTTTAGACTTAGATAGAAGATGAAGCAACAAATATAAGTGAGAGTTCTCATAATCTTCCAAAATTTGTGATGGTTGAAATGAAAATTTCTCAGTGCCCAAGTATGGCCAGATTGGAAACAATGATGTTTTATTATGATTCTCCCTTACACAAATTTGATTTAATATTTATGAAGTACGCCTACTCTGTACCCTTTTTTCAAATAAAAGTGGTATTCAAAGTTGTTTTACGAAAAGTTTCAACACAATTTCAGCCAATATCTGTAATTTAATTTTCATGTGACTTGTGTAACAAACGTGGCGCCATTTCAGTTTTATTGTGTTATAGATTTTAGATAAAATAGATAAGCAGTTAGATAATAATATATAAATAGAAAATAGACTACCAGTTTAACTATCTCTTTGTCAGCAGGCAGAAATAGCTAGGTTAACTCATTTAGTAGTTAGGGTTAATATCAGTGAAAGTTTTGAAATAAAATTGAATAAAATACTTATATTTACTTCGAAAACTCTAATAGATAAAATTTTATGAAATTGCTTCGATCTTACGTATAAGTACATAAACGTAAAGACAGATATAAACAAGAATTTACGTTAAAGCATTTTTAATACTTTTATATGTGTACAAAATAAATAAGATACGATGCAATGTAAAACCTGATTAAGTAATAATTTAAAGATAAACACAAAAGTTATTACATAAAAAACAGGGAAATCTTGCTCTCGACTATGCACGAATCTCTATATTCGGAAACAATTCTTCAAAAGCTATTCAAATCCAAAAAAGCGGTCAAAAAGCCATGAAATTGTTAAAAGAGAAAAATTCCAAGATACATGCAAAATTATGCGCAGAGGTGATGCCGATGGAGTCGAACCACAAATGTTTTTTCCAACCAACATTACCAATTTTGAAGTAAGCCAATAACAGATCAAAAATCCAATATCAAATCTGCAACAGTTGGTTACCTCTGTCATTTACGTAACGAGAAATTCCCAAAATGGAAATGAGAATAATAAGGAATTAAATTTACAATTTCATTACAACGGGATAATTCCGATCCTATCAACACTAGCAGGGTTGCCTAAAAATATCCTAAAAGGCTGTCAGAAGCCACAGATAAAGTAATCCGGTTGCTAAAAGAATGACATCTTGCGGTATTACAGATAACGTTTTATTGTGATGTGATGTGCTTTGTGCAAACGAACAGCGAGTAGCGATGAACGATATTGTTATCGGTACGAATAAATAACATATAAGCCTGTGATAACATGTGTAACATATAACATACTGTGATTCTAAAATTATCTTATACACATTTTTATATAGATTCGTATTATTGTACAGTGTTCGTATAACGATAGTCCTTCTGTTCGCTAACACTTTTTTCATTATTTAGCCTTAAAAAACATCTCATTCAACTTGATGAAAAGTGACCTTCGGAAATCGTTGCTGTTCCTGAAGTTTATGTTGGAACTATTTCTATACATACTTGTATGAAATCTCTTTAATCGTTTAATTATGATGACCATCAACGTCAACCTATTATCGTCCCACTGCTGGGCACGGGGCATTTCTCATTGTGAGAGATATTTAGGCCTTAGTCCACCACGCTGGCCAAGTGCGAATTGGTAGACTTCACTCACCTTTGGGAACTTTTAGGAAGTCTCAGGTGTTCAGGTTTCTTCACGGTGTTTCTGTAATACGCACATAAATTACAGGTGCATGCCTAGGATTTGAACCTCGAACCCCCCGGTTGGGACGCCAAGTTTCTACTATTAGGCTATCACTGCTCATAGGTTGATCATAATTGAGCAGAATTAGAACCAGAAAGACATTAGTTCAAATATAAAGTATTTTTATTTAAAAATTAATTCAACAAACTAATTCAAAAAAATTCAACCATATTTAAAATAAAGTGATATTTTTCTACTGCTATATTTTACTCGTTAACACTACAACAAGAGATCCGATTCATTTTAATGACCCGATAGAATGTTTACATAGCTCTCCCTTTTTCCTTTATCTTTATCCCTTTTCCTTTAATGAATTCAGACGTTTTACCGGAAGCTGATTCAATTTGTTTTAATTTTCAAAAATATACTTTTTTTAAATTGAATTCAGCAGCAAAGGAAAATATGATGATAAAACCTACGCGCCTAATTTCGTTAAAAATCTATCAAAGGCGTGTAGAGTCAATAGCCATATGGTTAAATCTCATGTCAATGAACTTACAAGCGAGCATGTATGCCTCTTGAAATGGAGTGGAATGCTGCAATCACAAATAGACAAATCTAAGCTGAAATTTGTGTGTTCTGATCTGGAGGGTGTAGTAAGGGAGACATACTTATCCGAGGCGTTCCAGCTCAGTCCTCAACGGTAGCAACGCATCTGTCGTCAACCTCAGGTAGAACCTTGATCTTATCTGGGGTTGATTACAAATGTCCATGGGCGGCAGTAGCCACTTACCATCCATGTGCATGCTCGTTTGCTATTTCGAGCATAAAAAATATATAAAGACTTCTGACTTTCAAAAGATGTTCACCCATAACAACTTAGTGTCAACTAAGTCGCAGGTACACCTAAGATTTCTATAATCAATTTCATCCTTATAATGAGGGGAGACGCGTACTTAATGCTAATATAGTAGTTTTGAAGATGATTACATATTTGTTATTAAATTAGCAGCTTAAGTCCGAGCATACACTGAGGCGACAATTTATGTGGTGATAACAAGTTTTAATATTTATACAACGTTTAAAAGTATAAAGAGAAAGTTTAAATAAAATTAAATGCTTGATAAAAAAAATGCAAGGCTAAAACTAGATTAAATTATTGTAAACTAGCTTTTGCCCACGACTTTGCATGCGTATTACATATAAACCTTCCTCTTAAATCACTCTTTCTATTTAAAAAAACGTATAAAATCCGTTGCGTAGTTTTCAAAATCTAAGCATACATAGGGACAGACAGCCGAAAGCGACTTTGTTTTATACTATGTAGTGATATGATGTTATTTTTTTTTCTCCGAAGATAAATCGATTGATTATAAAAGAAATAACGCTTTCGGTACTCATAGCCTAAGAGTACAATTTTTCGTGGTGGGTGCCATGAACACGCACATAAACGGATATACTACCCTAGACCAGAAAAGAAAATCTAAAATGATTTAGCCTGACCAGGTATGGTAATTCAACGCATATACGAGTACACATTCGTATTAAAGAAGACTGTAAAACTAAGACTAATATTTTTAAAATTTAAATCGGAAATAATATTTTGTCTATAGAGTAAGAAATTAATTACCTATTTATCGGATTAATATAAAAATGTAGTAGACTGAACTGTAGAAATGCAAGAATATTGCACTTAGGTACCCTGTGATGATATTATTATATTTTTATACACACGTTGTACATGTAGAAAACATAGAAAAAACTTTATTCATGAAAAAGATATAAACTCAGTAACGTCATGATACTAAAACCAAAAAGCAAAACGAAATTTTATGAATCTAACGTCATAATGTGTATTATGAAATATTTTTTATGTTCCACAGCCGAGAAGCCACAGGCAAAGATTTACGATACACCGATACCTGAAAACAAGAAAGTAACAACAAGAAAACACGAAACAAGAAAGCACAAGACAGTGAAATTCGAGAAAAAATATTATTTAAAACATACCTATTATCTTATAAAAAATCTATAATCTATAAAAAATAATTGATTATAGTCATGAATATTTTTTCGGCAACCTTATCGGTACACGTTTACAAACATACTTTACTTGTTAAAATATAATTTTCACCTGATTAACATATCGGTGAAGATCGACCTTACATGGGATGTTTTACTTAAAAAAAATGTGTCTGCGATTTGAACCTGAAATCTCCCAGCGAAGCAGGGTCTACTAGGCCTTCGCTACTTAACGATACATTTAACCCCAATTCACACAGCAATATCTCAAATACGACTCACAAACAAGATGTCCAAATTACTTTTCGTAAAAGGGGGAAGAAAATCAATTATGTTAGCTACCTTGTTTCATTACTAAGTGGCTAGACAAAACAACCCCTATCATCGCAACCCCACCCTCGGCACCCGATAATTCATTACAACATTATCTAACATAAGAGATTGTTTGGAAAACATCAATGGTCGGTCGCATAGCAAAATGTAGTAACCACAATTTATACAAAAATTGGATTCTGATTTTTTTATTAATTAAATCTTTGCTAATAAATCCGTTAAACTCCGCTAAATTCGCTACAGTATTTTTTCAGTCGAATAAATATTTTTGCGATAGATAAATTTAGGTTTTTATCAAAATATTTAGACTAAAAATAAATTTTACATAGGGACAGACAGCGGAAAGCGACTTATCCAATTATATAGCAACATCGCATTTTACTACGAAAGTGTAATTTAATGTATCCAAAGTGATAATTTCTGAGTTATCTCGTTATCATGAGGTATAGTCCCCAAGCCCACTGAGAGTCAGACAGCTGACGCTTCTTCAGAATGTTTGTCAATCTATTAGCGGACAACGGATAGTATTAACGAAATAACATTCTGTTTATATGTTCACAGAGGTAGTGGAACTCTTCTTAGTACAATTATAAATCTTTGAAGGTTCAAATTTATGAACCCCGTAGTTCCACCGGCGTTTAAAAAGTAAAAAGGAATACATATTTAAACATAGGTAACTCACCGTTCTCCACACAAACAGACAATAAAAATCCATATTCGGTATCGTATACTTTTACATGCATTGAGTAAAAAATGTTATTTTGACATCACAAACAAACCTTATAATCCTTATATTATTTTTTAAATTGGTCATAAATATGAAATTTGAAGAGATAATCTCTAGCAATAGTAGCTTTAGGTGCTACTGTTTTCAGGTTTGAATGGTAAAGGATACATCTAAGTCATTCTTACTTAGTCCTCAGGGATAGTAACGCTTTGTGACCAACTTCAAGTAAGAAGTTTCGGGTTGATTACATATGTCCATAGGCCATTTAACATGGTCAACTGCATGTTCGTTTGCTTCTATATTAAAAACACGTGTTTCTCAAGAATAGTTTTATAAAATAAATTCTCATTAACTAAATAATTTGATTGAATCTTATCTCGTCTGTGTTCTTCCCTTAAGATAGATGGTAGGCTTTAATTAAATGGTGTCGGTTCCGAGGGTGGAAACAAAGCTATGAATGAATGCTTTTAGGGGTGATTGAGTGGACAACAATATATATGTTTGTGTTGGTATGTTGATTGATTGTGGGTTGACTTGTGTATTATACATTACGTATGCTTTTGTTTTATATAATTAAACTAGCTAATCCCCGCGGTTTCACCCGCGTCGAAAAAGTAATAAGAAACACATATTTAAACATAACTTAAATCCCGCTCTCCCACGAATGGCCCGCATGAGCGAGGAGCGCGCGCTAATGTGTTTTTCAAAAAATAATGTGTTACGCCTTAGACCTTCAGTTATCTTCCAGTGAAAGTACCGTCGAAATCGGTCCAGCCGTTCAGGAGCCGTTCAGCAGCCAAACAGACAGGCAATTTTTTTTAATTGCATTTTCTTTATAGGTATCGTGTATACTTTCATTTACTTTGAGTAAAAAAATGTTATTTTAAAATCAGAAACAAACGCTTCTATTTTATTTATATGATATAGATCTCATAATTAATTTTCCGGGCTGAAAATAAATAATTCCACATCACTTTCCAATAGAATCCATAAAATCTCATCTCATCAATTATTCACAATTACATGCGCGTTGAGTACTGCCTATTATCTTCGTTTAAAATGTCATTTCTCGTTTAAGATTTCATGTTTTCCGCATCTATGTAGGTACTTGTGTTGGTTTGTATCGAATAAAACGGTTCGTAGAATATTTATGAACGTATTACCAACCATTTTGTATTTTGTTGCCTATAACGATATGATTTTCGAACATTTATTAATCCAAAAAGAAAAAATATCGTCATCTACTACTCCGAGACTAATTTAGACTACAAGTCTTCTAAAAATGCCTACATGTTTTTATTTATATGATGGAAGTAACAAACGAGCATGCAGTCCACCTGATGGTAAGTGGCCACTGCCGTCCATGGACATCTGTAAACAACCCGATATAAGATCAAGGTCCTACCTGGGGACTGAGCGGGAACGCCTCGGATAAGTCTTTCTCCCAAACCACACCCTTCAGACCAGAACACATCAGTGCTGAACAGTGCTTTTATAAGGCAGAAATAGGTGTGGCGGTGGTGCCGCCGGAGTCGAGCTACACAGAGTTCTACCACCTTTATGTTATTGCCATTTTCCTAATATTAATTCCTTCCCCGTATATAATATAATTAATTCCCCGTTTCTAAGATTAGTAGGTTGAAATAAATGAAAAAACGGAAACTTCCAAATTATCTTGTTTACCAACCCCTATCTAGCCACTCAGCTTGCACTCACAGCCCCTAAATTCTTCGACGCCGCATCAAAAATTCAATTCAAAGTATTTCGCAACAAACAACTTTAATGTAATTGTAATGAAATTTTAATCAAACGACGAGATTTAGCGGGAGGCCGGCCGTTTGTTTATTATTCAAACACAAGTCAGGAAATGAATTCTGTACTCCAAGTTGGAACTTGTCGTGTTGAAGAATTGTTTGGTTTTTTATAGAAGTAACAAGCCGGAAGCGAGGCTTTCTATTTACAATGTCGCTTTTGCACCTCTGGTGGCTAATGTAATGTCACCAACTACTTACATTATTATCCCACTTCATTTTAACTTGCATTGCTATTACAGATCTACGAATGTAGTTCGATTCCAGAGGCACCATCGCCTTCCCTATTTCATATTCCTGTTTCCGCTTAATAATAACAATGTTTTTTTTTATGGAAGTAGCAAACGGGCATACAGCCCGCCTGATGCTAAGTAGCCACTGCCGCCCAAGGACATTTGTAAACAAACCCAGATGATAATACAGTCAGCACAGTCCTACCGGAGTTCGGGCAAAGATTTAGGTTAAAGAGGATCTAGGTTAAGCATTTCCGGGGCTACTATAGGATTTTTATCTAATCTAGGTTTGATCTACATATACGAATAAATAAAATTTGAAGTGTCTGTTTATCGGGACTTATCATTAAATATGTATTTTTTTTTTACTTTTTAACGTGGGTGAAACCGCTGGGTTCAGATAGTCTCAAATAACTGTGGGTGCCTCAATTATATAGAGAAAACTTAGCACAATAATCCGCCTATGTACACAAATACCATACAAACTACCATGGGATCTACATATTTAATACGATACTATGTTATTCCATACAGATTTTATTATTACAACTCATTTTCTATTTCCCTTCCGCCAAGGGTCCCGGATATGAGATGTTTCTTACAAAACTGACGTCCCAAATAGTGACTTGCGCTCTTGTAGATGAAATAATTTAGAAGAGAAATGAAATTCTTTAGTCCACTCCACGTCTTTGTTGTCATATGTAAAAAGCAGGTCGTAAACCGGATTTTCTTGTTTGAGAACCGCTGGCTTCATAACAACGAAACAAGTTTTTGTTGAACATGAAAAATGTACGAAGTAATCGGTAATGTACAAGTAAATTAAATTTTCAAAACGATAATATAGAATTATAATTTTCATAATATTCAAATCGAATTGCAATTTATTTCATTTTGTTCCTGTTTACGTTGTCTAGATTTGACACTGTTATGTCATAACCAATAAATATTATCATCATTTGAAACATATTTTATAAACGAAAGGAGCAATGTTGTATAATACACTTTCTGCACACATAGCCCCACAGTAGGATTAGCTCCAGTGTCGTGGGTGCCATGGACGCACAAAGACAAATACACAAACACCCAGACCCAGAACAGAAATCTAAACTCATCATTCATATATATGTCTAGCCGGGAATCGAACCCGGGACCGGGTAACCGCCCTGCCACGGGGATCGTCGAAATATACTTATACTTTGTGCACTTACACATACATATATTGTATCTCACCTAGTCGTCAAATAGAAATCTAAATACATTATTTTAATATCTGGCTGGCCGAGGATAACCCTCGAACTCTAGAACGAAACATCGGTCAGAATTAAGTCCTTATAAGTGACCGCCTATTGCACTATTTATCCTTTGCTTATATTATTATTAAATTATATTTCAAGTGTGAAATAAAGAGTATTATTATACGTCGTGAACAAAGGTAATTTATATATTTTGATTATTAGCTGTTTTAGCATGTCAAAATAGGCCTCCTTATTCCTTTCAAAATGTTTGCTTAAGAGCCCAGGCAGACCGTAGACTTTCTATCGGCCGATAGTTTAATCGGGTTTGACTGCTAGTGTGCGCAATGAGCCAAACAAACAGTTTGGTTGGTAAAGAGTGCGCAGACTAATCAACAGTCGGCCGACTATTCTCGAATAATTTATTCGTTTGTAACTGACTTTAAGGAAAGATGTCGCAGAACTAAATAATCGTCGTGTATGTGTGTGGTAGTTAGCTAATACTGATTCAGCAGTCGGCCGATAGTTGGCCGGATAGCTTAAATCGGGAAATCGCAATCGAGAAGCCCATCAAACTTATTTATCGGCCGATACTAAATCGATGTAATGTGCGCATATGCATACATCTCCACATTGATTAAGAAAACACCCAACTATCTGCCGATGAAAAGTCTGCAGCTTGCGGGTACTCTAATTCTTACTATTTCGGTTATCAGCATCCATTCAGACCTCAAAACTTTACCCTGTATAGCTAAACAGTTTAATCTTTGAGTTTTACCATATAATATTCTAGTCACATGATTTCACTTTACAACTCCAAACTCAATACATTTAAGACCGCATCACGGTTCAATGGGTTCCTGAGTTATAGGAGCCTGCAGCTAATGGTCCCAATTTCTAACTTATGTGAAAAATCTTCCTTAACTTGAGCCGTTAAACTCAAGATTAGAGGGGCCCTGTCTTTGAGTTACGTTCATAGGAATTACTTGAGGTTTATATAAGACTATCCATGCCGTGCGGTTTCATCCGCAAGTTTCACCTTTCTAGTCAAAGTTGGCTTACCGTCCGAACCTTCCTTAGGATGAACCAATGTAATATTTTAATTACCATTTCGCGGGCAAGTGTAAGTAAAGATCAATGTTAATTCGTTTCTACATTAATATTTTTTAAATTAATAATCTGAGAAGAACAAAAACACAGGCGGAATAATAAATACATGGACAAACAGACCGGATGAAACCAACGACACAATTTTACCATTTTCTACGGAACCTTAAAAATGATAAAATTAAACACGAAATATGTTTTGTTTGTCAGAAACGGATGCAACGTAGGGAGATGAGGTATTCGCGCATATTCAATTAGCGTCTAGTTTAGGAGCTACGTAGAACTGGTGTGAGCCGGTTACTGCCAGAAATATCCAGAAATTTCACGCCACGTGTGGTTTAACTTTATTTGGCTGCTAGCGTACGTAATATTATTTCCGTAGTGATAATATTTTTATTTGTTTTTTAATATTTTGCTATTTTATTTTGTTACCAGGAAATTGTTTATGAATGCTTCGATTTTGCATGTGAAGTTATTCATCCATTCGACTAATATACACACCCAAGCGATACACACACACAACAACAAACGAAACACAGCTAACCCTGTATATTAATTAACGGACTACTAAAAAGATTATTATTATACTATGGTCTATTAGAATGACCATATATTAATTTGGTCATTCTAATAGACCATATAATTACGACCCGCGTGGCGGAACGGTTCGATTCCCGGTCAGACAGACATCTAAATGATGAATTTAGATTTCTGTCCTGGGTCTGGGTGTTTGTGTATTTGTGTATATGTGTCCATGGCACCCACGACACAGGAGAAAATCCTACTGTGCGGCTATGAGTGTAGAAAGCGTTTAAGTTTAAGCTTAATTGATCGATCTGACATACAAATGGCTCTTTGCAGAATTCCCTTACTCTTACCGACCTCTTACCCTTACCCTTACTGACTGAGTTAGATGTATAAGCATTAAAATATTGCGTCATCTCGAGGTTCTCCTGTTTTTATACTCAAACTCTTTATAAGAATCAAGTAGCAATTTTGCATGTAGTTTACTTGATATAAAATAAGATTTTATTTGAAGTCAATTGCAGATAGGTTGCTACTCCTGAGAAGTAATATGGTCATCTCATTGTGAGCCGACAGCCACACCCTTCTAACGAAACACAAGATTTGTTTCATGCTAGAAACACATATATGTGGCGTTTGTTAGTTTAAAATATAACGTGCAGACTTCTGTGAAGCAACTTTCCGCAACTCAAAAAGAGATGGCGCCACTAATTTATGTGAATCACGCTATCGAAGTATCCTCAATTAGACTGTTGGAGAGCAACCGCTCCCTAGACATGATCACCTACCCTGGTGGGAGATCTCCTTTTGGCAAATATGTTAAAACACCTTTTTTACGTAGAGTCAGTCAGACAATGAGTAATTATGAGTGGTCCATGTTACTTTAGGACCATATTAAAATTTAACTTTTATCAAATACGTAAAAAGTTTATTAAAAAATATACATAATTCCATTCGTTTCAGCCTCAGTACGTACATATATCGAAAAATTTATTTTCCATTTTGTCTAACTTATTGTTCTGAGTCGGAACGGTCTAGATTTTAGTTTTGCTTTTGTAAATGACCGTTATGGTTGAAACCGTTCTTTTTTCGCTTTTTAATTGAACATGAAGTTGGAGACTTGTCTCACCTTCAGGAGCTTAAAAGTTTGCGATAAACGATTTTTTTATAAATATAAAATAGTAAAAATAACACGTCCTATTTTACAGATTCCTTGTACATAACTAATCCTATAACATAAACTATACATAGGATTAGTTCTACTTGTATGTGCCCAGAACGTAAATATCTTGTCTTGTCATGGACTCTTATATTACTTCTGTGTTTTGTCCTTATTATAGCATACACTTTTAAATAAATGAGTATTAACTATATGAAACTATTTCCACTTACACATTTTAGGTCTAAGGGTACATTGTACCGATTGGTAATGAATTATATTCGGTGAAATATAATTCTATTAAAAACATCGTTTTACGCGTTACTCGCAACGCTCGCACACTCAAACAGTTACCTAGCGGTACGTGAAACGAAATAAAACCTAACAAAAGGTATCGTTTCGAATGGTTAAAAGCTGTAGTACTTTGAAAGTAAACTGAGCAACCATCTACCTACACATTTAGAGCTTTAGTTGGTATATTTTTTTAGATTTCAATTTTTATGGACCCACACATGCAACAATACCTATAATTTAATTTATATTGTTTGATGTGTGAGTACTGTTTTTTACGAAATACCGTTTTGTTCATGTCCCAGGTTTCTCATATATTGTATAACTATTTTAAAATAAATAATAGTAAATCAATGCGTTTTTTTTAATAACTAAAACTTGAATGTTTTTGTTTGATAAGAGATGGCGCCACATGGTTTTAACTTGTCATTGATATGCGGAAATTAAACGTAGCTTGCTTAAAACTATAAAATATCTTATATTGTACAGATAAAACAAAAAAAATACATATCTTAATATAATTCATAATACTATATTAATATTGATAAACATCAATGTTTTGTTAGTACAAATACTTGGGTTAATACCTGTATATACGAAGTTCGATACAAGATAGAAGCTCGAAGGCCAACTAATTGGTATTTAGTTGGAACCTTCTGGAAGTTTCAAGTTTTATGGCGCTTAAGGGTAACTATTTGTTACTTAGTGTAAGTTGTTATTGATGTGTATAATGTCAGTTATGATTAAACATTTACATCCCTATTCCTATTTCTAGCTTGTAACAGTAAGCACTGCTGTGTTCTGGCTTGAAGGGTGTGATGTGAATTTTCAGAATTATAGGTGTTTACACGATATTTTTATTATCTTCAAATCAAATTATAGATAATTTTTAATTTACACAATGATGTCCCTAAATCATTGAGGTAGAGGAGCAGGATTACCCATATTTATATTTGTATTACTTTTTAATTTTTCAAAACGTGTGAAACCGCTGGAATCAGCTAGTATACGACAAGTTGTCACATTTTCAAAAATCGCTAAAAATTCTCCAACGATGTCATTTATGAAATCTGTTCGTAGAATTTCATACTCTTAAATCCATTGACGTTTGTAACCAATAAAACTAGAATCTTTCTAAAAATATCATTCAGTTATTTTTATATATCTTTTTAGTCCCAATTAATTATGAAACGAAATCCTCTCCAAACCCTTCAGGATTCCGCTCCATTTGATTGGCCACGTCCAAATAAAATACAGCCTACGTCATTACCATAACAAGAATTATATTTAAGCTGAGCCTACATACGTACTTACCTACGACCTTTCAGGTAAAGAGTAAATTGACATTGATAAACGTGTACCACACTAGGGAAATCATGGAAATTGTAATGTGTGGAAAATTCTTCGGGAAACGAATTGTTGAGTGTAATGATATCGATTTGGTGATTCCGAAACATATTCTTTTTCACTTTGGGAATGGAATTGCTCCGTTTATATGTAATTGTTGTTATGTCGTATTAGGTATTCTTTTGGTTATGATAAATGGTGCTGTTATAGCGCGAATAACTTTGTTACAGTGTATTGGAACCTATTGGGGTAGTTAAATAAAAATCTTGCTATTCTTTCAATTGTTTCCGTAATGTGTTTTATTTGGACTTTTATAACGAAGAACTATGAAAGTTAATGATGATATCCGTTTTTTTTATTTAATTGGATCAATTAAATACCATGCCACCCACATGATTATCACTGTCGTTTCTCATTTGTATGTAAAAGTGTTATTTAAGGTCAATGTCATGATGCTGTAATATCTCTAGCAACGAGTAATATGCCTTCTTTTTATCTCTCTCTCCTATTTACTGATGAACATGACTTCTCATCATAGATTGAAACGTACATCAATCGACTTCATCAGTCGTATAGTACACTAAGTTGACTAGCTTTCATGTAACATAATACCAGATTAAACGAAGGTTCGTAATTGCCGGACCACATGTCGGACCGCGGCCGGCACCAGCTAAACAATTAAACTCTAATTTGTTCCCGTATTCTTGCGACGGCTGGTAGAGCAACTTGTTACCGCAACGAACATTCAGTTAACTGGGACAATTTATTAAGATTTAGCCTGCTCGTAGTAATGTGGTATGGATTAAAAATACAGGTAAATAATGTCATTATTATGATATTACAAATTAATACGTCTATATAACTTTAATTTTACAATAAGATTCAAACTACGTGATGTAATATACTGTAAATATAAAAATATAAGTTTAATTCAATATTCCATACGAATTCTTGAGTTACTTTCATACTTTTAATAGCCCATAAAATCTACGTTAAGATCAAGTAAGAAATTAAATGTATTTTTCATTTAATTGTGTTATATAATTTGCCAAATTCAATGAAGGCTTATAGGTACCGGGCCACATGTCGGACCGCGGCCGGCAACAGCTAAACAATTAAAGTCTAATTTGTGCCCCGTATTCGTGTGACGGCTGTTGTTGTTGGTCCAACTTGTTACCGCATTCTCCTTTCCAAACTTTAGAAATATGTTACAGTACGGGTTCATATTATGTATATGTTATGGACCAAGTGATAAATGCGGGCATTTTTCATAATGCCCGGGCATTATGAATAATGACAGGCTG
>DWPV01001124.1:0-22374 GCA_018251915.1 Urbanus proteus proteus | reverse complement strand
GGATGACTTTCATGTTTAAATATGTATTCTTTTTGACTTTTTAAACGCGGGTGAAACCGCGGGGTTCAGCTAGTATTTAATAAGTTAATATCGATCAATGATTTCTTCACATACCTACACATTAGGTAATAAACACATTGGCAAATAAGTAATTACACTGTATAATTACTTAATTATGAAAATATTTTGCCAAAAATCGCATTAATATTATGTAATATGGAAATAATAACTATGTTGATAAAATAATTATCTAGTAGAAACTCGTTAGACATCCAACTGCAAGTATTCCCCTTAACGAAGCATTGCAATAGAGCAATATCGGGGATGTAATTAAATTATGAGTATCCCTTTGACTGGTTAGCGATCTTAATAAAAGCGTAATAGTTATCTTTCGGAGAGGGTCGGTTGGTTGCGCAATTACAATGATTGCGAGGGAGACTGCTCTCACCGACACCGCGGGCCAACTTGCAAACCCTCCCTAAATTAGCCCTAAGCCGAATTGATGATGCAGCCCTATCGACCGTATTGTCAATGTTTCTCAAGGCATGGTTCGTGACCCCCTGGGCTGACCCCCACAAACCTTAGTAAAATATTAACAACAAACCGAAAAAAAATCCTAGAAAATGTTAGTTTAAGATTTTTTCTAAGTAACTAGTTATGTATCTGTAACTATGTTTTTAACTAATAAGTAATTAATCAAAAATAATAAAAAAATGATAATGTTGCACAGATTTGTTAACTGTAACATAATAAAAAATATAGATTTGTTTTATAATATAGAAGTAGGTACCGAATAATCAGTGGCCATTCTCGTTCACGGACACCAGTGATCAAGCCCCGATCTATTTCAAATTTTACCTGACATTGGCCAAAAAGTGCGCCTACCTCTGAGGACTAAGTTGGAATGCTGGATATACGTCTCACATACTACACTGAACTTTGACAAACACTGGTCTACAGGGTGCTTGTTATTAGGACACAGATCATCCGACGCGACCGTAATGTTACCATCGCCGACATGCCTAAACCCTCCCGTATCAAATTGGCAAAATTTATGCAACTGCTGTTCTTTCTCATACCCCGCACCAAATAGCACATCAAATGTCATAATTTGAGAGGGGTGGCACATTTGAATAATAAAGGGCGACGGGAATTGTTAGGTATGATGCCGTCATAAAAATAATTGAAACTGGTGAAACAGAAATGTCATACGAATATTATCCCTACCTATCATAACTTATTTAATACGTAAACTACCAATATACCTACATACCGAATATACAATTTATTACATCAGAAAAAAGGAAAAGGAAATATTGAGAAATAAGATGATCTATGCAATAAACGGAGTCCACAGTCGGTAAAGATTATTTTCAAATTCAGTGAAGAAATCTAAATTCATCTCCCTAAATACGCTTTTATTTATTTTTTAAATAAATTTTATGTAAGGGCAGTGTAATGAATATTCATGTAATTTATAACATTCTATACAGTACCTAAATGATTTTAAAAGCTTGTAGCGCTCAAGAAGTTACCCAGTATAGTGTTTATTCTTCCTACAAATCATTTGCTTTAACTTGCAAGATTTGTAGAGACAAACATCGGGACAGATCGAACTAACGCTTGTAAAATTCCAATCCATATTTGCAGGTAGGCAGTAGGACATTTGGTATTTGCCCTGATTTTCGGACGTGGTCTTTTTATTTTAGAAATAAAATAATGCTTAGCATTTAGAATGGTAGAGTAAAACACCCGCGTGCCAATTATGTTTATTTTCATAAATATACTATTTATCAAAACTTCACTTTTTTGCCTAAAACGAGAAATAGTTCTTTTTTTAGTTTACGCTTTTTTCCAAACCAATTAGCATGAGCTCCAAATTTTTGCATAAAAGCTGCAAGTACCTAATGCTTAATATGTGACATTAAAAGTATGTACTTACATGATAATCTGGATTTCACAAAATTTCGACGTAACTATGTGCTTTTTAATAGAAGTATTGCAAAGATTTATACAACCCTAGATAGGCCCTGCGCATTCAAAAACTGTTTACGTTTTGCGTAACTGCTGAAGAAGAGATGGCGTAGTGATAGTTACAGTTATCTCGCTCTTGCAGTATGTAATTGATATAGTTTGTTCTCTGTCACACGTTGTGTCGAGCCGCAGTCTAGCGAAAGTATCTCATTAAAAGGCAAACACACGTTAGCGCGTCTGAAGTATGGAACGGGCGAATCTTGGTTATATATAAATCTCTGAAGTATTGGTATAACCGGAAGAACGCATCAATCATCAATGTACGAGCATGCAAACATCAACGCGAACATGCACAGAGCATCGTTCGGCAGATCTGAGTTCGATCCTCATGAAATCAAATATTTTTGTCGGATTGAATTCGTCAAATTAAAAGTTAAAATCTGGGTGCATCCATAAAATCATCGGGGAACAGTCAGTCTTTCATATCCATAGATTCGGCTGTAAATACAAGCGTGCTAAATTTATAAAAAAAAAATTGTTATACAATTAAATTGATATCAATATAATATAGCTTCGGAAATATGTTTATTAACAAAAATAACAGTATAGTTTATGAATTTTTAAACGCTGTATGTAAGACTAGCTTCTCCGCAACAACTAAAAAAATAGGTCCTAAACGTTGTAAAAGGGTAAATACACATAATTCGGGACAAAAACTAATTAAAAAAAATTCTTTTTAGCCGTCTATTTTCATGAATTAGGTTTCTATTTGATTTCTTTAAAAAATGCTGCTTATATGTATTCGACTTTAATACATTTTACTCAATCACAAACCACAAGCTTGAAATGATTAACATTCGGTTAGTGGAATGTCTAAGTAATTTATAATAATATTTTGTTATAAATTTGTCAGTTAGATGTACGTTACGTTAAAAATGTAGCAAAAAGAATGGATTATGTACGACCAACTACCTACGGATATCGTTTATTAAGTTTTTAACCTTACTTCCATTCAGAACTTTGAATTGTTCAAGTGTTCTAAGGCAAGCATCTATGTTCTTAATTAGAACTTATATTTAACCATAATTGCCTAACGTAGGCCTATTGACAGTGTTGACGTAGTAGTGCGTTATGCTAATAAAAAGTTACCGGCGCCCACGTAAAGTAAGATACAATCTCTAGCACAGAACACGCATCTGTTATATTAAATTCTATGCTGTCACCATCTAGTTGTAAACTTGTAAAACTTTGAGCTCGGTAGTCCGAACTAAGCCACATTTAATCGAAAAAAAACTAAAGCCGTGCTTGATCGTGGCACGGAGCGGGGTTGTTGCCTACTTCATTGCCAGACAAGACAGCGAAAACTTATATTCTTTCTCACTTTATCCAGCTCGTCTCTTTCGCGCACGCACTGAGCGCGCAACATGGTACGGGCAGCGTGGCTTGTGTAGCTCAACTGGATTTAGTCAGGCTTCAACCTTGGGCCAACCGTTGCTCGGACCGAATGTAACGTTTTGTTTATCTCGACAATTTAGTCGAAAACTCGCGCCAAAGTTAACTTTGTTAAACAAAAATGACAGAAGATATTTTATTTTGGTGTCGTTAACTTAGTGTGATACGTTTTGTTGACTTAACAACTGTGTTTTAATTTTAAAAGTGGTTTAACGTTGTTGTGTATGAAGAATGCGTGACAATTAAGTCGGAGTTAAGTAAACGTTATGGTGTTCAAGATGGGAGCCTAGGATTGCTTTTCGGAAACAAAAATTGAATAGAAAGTTTTTGCATCGTCGACATGGGGACCAACCGGTTGCTTTCACCATTTACTCTGCTGCTGATTTGTTCAGGTAAGCGGACTAAGTTGCCTACTTATTTTCTGACTCACCTCGCGCGGTGTCGTAGCCGCTTGTATGAACAACTGGTCGTGTTCTTCGTAGAATGGCAGGGTTATCTGTCTATGTGTGAGTTTATGTGTGTATGTGTGTGTGGCTATCTGTAACTACATCAAGACTTGGTCCTTTCATTCTTTGTCAAGTTACCTACCTTATGTTTAATATAATATTAGTTACATAGAAATACCGCACTTAAAGTTGATGTAATCGGCACGAATATTTCAGTTAAATAGTCTATTAAATGTTTTTAGGAAGAAATCATTAATTAGCACTAATTGCATGCGTTCTTAATTTCAAAATTTATGTTTATATATTTACTAAAATAAAAAATAACAACATTAAATAGTATAATATGCAGGGTACAAAAGTATAATACAAAAATCTGTTAAAAAGATAATATTTACAGTAATTTCAAGAAAAAAATGTTGTTTATCATCGTTGCTAGGTAACGTTAAAATACGTTTTAAATCAGTGACAGTAACTGTTATGAATATAATAAAGTTTCATTAGGTATGGAAACATTATTTAGTTTAGCGGCAAAAAAATAGCATTCAGTATTTTCTAATATTACATTTTACATATAAAATTAAATTTAAATTAGTTATTTAGCAATTTTTAAAAAGTGTCGTCATTATCATTATTTACCCCATTTAATAAATTTACCGCAGTGTATTTGGAGTTTTAAAAATTGAAAACATAAAAGTATTTATGTACCTATATTATATTTTAATATATTAATTTGCTTTTATTTTAAAATTTTAAAATATTAATATATTTAAAATATTAAATGTAATATTTATTTTTAAAATTTATCACCAGACTGTATTCTCATGTTAATTATGCTACTTTATTTATTTTACTTTACTCATATTATGTTTAAAAAATAAGAGAGATTAGATTAATGTTACTAAAAGAATTAATTTCTTTGATTAGGTGCCGAAATGGTTAATTGAGACTTGCAAAGCAATGTTGGAAATCCAAATATCGCACTTTGCCGTTCTATTGGAGATTATTAAAAACATATTCATGTTGCATGCTCATAAACATGTTCATGTTAACTTATTATTTTATGAGTTTAATGTACCTATGTGTATGTGTTTTCTTTTAAGGCATTGTGTACAAACATAATACATTAAAAGGAAAGAAACATTATAGCCATATATTATAATACAAAGGACTGCTAATTTCAAAATGTAATTTCAGTAGGTATTTTTACGATACCGGGCTGAACAAAATATTTATATATTTCAGCAAATAAATGAGGAAAACGGAAAAACTTACCTAATTAAAAATATTTAATAAGGGTTGTTGAAGTAAACATTATTCACTTTGAGTATAAGTAATATTCGAATGGTTCCTCCCCTAGGGTTTACTCTCCTGCATAGGTACGTCTACAATTTCTGCACGTTTTAGTTTATAGTAGCATTAAGGTCGCTATAAAAGCAGTTTAAGCATCACTGCTTCGAAAACCTATTTTTATTTAAGTACAGAAAATACCTAATTAGATTCATTGAAATCAATTTTTTTTTCACACTTAAAGATTGAATATTTAAGTTATTTTATATTTACATTTTATGAGAATTAGCTGATCTTCGAGGTTTCATCTGCGTTAAAAAATGTAACAAAGGAATACACCGGGATACAGGAAACATAGGTAATATTCCGCTCTCCCGCAACGGCGGCCGCAAGAGTGTGGCGCGCGCGATAATTATTTTTTCAAAATTAAAGTAGCCTATGTTACGTCTTAGACCTTTAGCTATCTTCCATTGAAAGTTCTGTCAAAATCGATCCAGTCGTTTAGAAGATACTTCAGCCTAACAGACAGACAGAACGACAGACAGACAGACAATTATTTTAAAATTGCATTTTCGTTATAGGTTTCGTGTATACTCTCATATGCATTGAGTAAAAAAATGTTATCTTGAAATCACAAACAGACACTTCAATTTTATTTATTTGTATAGATAGGTATCTTAGTAGGTATCTAGTAGCATAGTAAAAAGAGCTAGTAGGCTACATTCGTTCCAAGTAGGTAGGTAGGATACGAAATAGCGAAATCAAGACGCGATAAGATATTTGAGTTCTGGAAATTAGTTAATAAGTAAGTTAGAGCCCCGTAGCTACCTTGTCAAAGTTTCGGAAGCAAGTACTTGACTTATATGACACTGATATATGGGGCTCCTAAGACCACGTTCACACTAATCTTAAGTTGGATTGAAGCACGAGTTAATTTCACTACTCATAGTAAGTAACATTGGCTATCTAATGAAAGTTCCGTCATAACCTTAACCAGAATAAACAGATAGAAAAACAAAAAAGAATAATAAAATAGATTTTTTTTAATTACTACAAAGTTATGAACGTATACAGATACTTTCACATAGACATGACAAACAGACGCGCCAATTTAATTTATTTGTATTGGTATGTTATAATAATACTGAAAAGAAGAGAGATAAGTAAATAGCGTAACCTATAATAAAAAATTGGGACTTCCCTGTCTTGTAAAGGGTTTTGTTTTGAAACTTATCTGACATACCTATTAAGCAAAAGCCATCTATATAAGATTACAGTTGTCTGGTCAAGTCTGGCTTTCTTCAAAATAAGTATGTTATCTCAGCTAGTATCCGGTATCCGCTAGTAGCAGCAAATGCAAGATCCAAAGTGATTTTTAATCTGTACTGTCACTATAATAACCATCCATACTTGGCGAAGATGGCAAATAAGCTTGAGTAGCAATAGGGCTTTTAGTCCACTTGATGGTAAGTAGCCACTGCCGCCCATGGACATTTGTTATCAACCCCAGATAAGAACATAGCCTTACTTTGTTGGTCACAAATACATTGCTAATACTATCCCTGAAGGATAAGTTGGAATGGAACATTTCGGTTGAGTATGTCTCCCTTGCCACACCCTTCAAAGCAGAACACAGCAGCGCTTAACACTGCTGTTATAAATATAATGTGAACAGCTTCTTACAATTGCTCTAATGGAACACGCAACATTTTGCCGGATCCGTTATACGACAAGGGTAACAAGTGTACATTATGGAGCTATGTTGTAAATGTATGTATTGTACGGGTAAGCTGTTTAACTATGCCTTTAGCGTTCAACGCGAACAGATTACTGAGACATTTTGCGGTTGACAAGGAAGCCAGTTGGAAGGAACCTGGCTAAGATGTGTTGAAACGGTAAGAGGAACCCCTTGAGACAAACATACGTGCTTTGTGCACACATTGTTTACTTTGGAAAAACTTTATACTTGTCATATAAGCTTCTTGGGCTAAATGTTATTAAGTTTACTATGTTATGGACTCCTAAACGTGACGCCTCCATAATTTTCTAAGTCAACAACAAATGGTGTAGGTTTTAAAACAGAAGACAGAAGGGCCTTTTAGATTTTAATTACTCGACAAACTAAGTATTATAACTTTAAAGTGGGCTTTTTAAGACGCGCAAATATGCAAGAACTAATAGATTTTACTATTAGACAGTGACGTAATTATCTACGTATATACGTATAAGATAAAAACATTGTGACATACAACAATTTCTCTTCCAAACGTGGCAGACAGCAACCCATGAGTAATAAGTAATTATAATATGTATCGCGAATCTTTAAATCATGTCAAATGAAGCAAGAATTCCTGACTCATGTTTGTTTCTTAACTTTAAGTTTATTTAAGTCAATCGCGTAAATGTAACGTAGGTATCCATATGCTTTTAGTCTAAAAAACCAACATAGTTTTAGCATAGAGGAGTGAAATAGTATATTCGATCTTTTGAATAAGATTGTAGGAATCAAAATCTCTACATGTCCGTGGATCTTTTTTATCAACGGACATATAGAGATATATATCTGTGATCCTGATTACATCGGAACAATCGTCATTTTTTTTAATCGTTTGAAATTTTAAAAGAAAAAAGGCTTAACGAAAAAAACAATTATAACAATAATGTTTTACAGTAGACAATTTTGGAGTTTACCTATTCAGGATTTCAGGAAAGTTCTAAAATATTTCTTTATATTCTAATCAGAATTGTGTTACAGTAAATAGATAGGCAGCGTCACACGATACTACTTATTAAAATAATGATACCTATTATTTTCTAGGAATTCAAAGATTATTCGGGTAAATTTAACCCGGTGAACCTGAATAAATAGAAATAACTAAGCGTGTACAGTAATACCCCGCACACGCTTTACTTACGCTATCCCGGCTTATGCGAATTCGGAGTTACGCGATTTTCAAATCTCGTCGATTCGACTTTTGTTTGAGCGGGGTTACAAATTTTAGGCTATACAGACTCCAATGAAATGCGCATTTTTTCTGCAACACTTATTACTAGAATAAAGAAAATATTAGTACAAAGGAATGATTAAATTATTAGATTAAAGAAACATTATTATAATTTTAGATATTCTATTCTCCCGTAAAAATACTTAAAGCGTAAAGGTTTTTACGGGAGAACAGACTATCTTTAAGTCGTAAAAATACATTGTTAGATTTTATGAAGCCTTCTACATCAAAATAACTTCGGTTGGATATTTTATATTCGTATAATTGGAGATTTTAATGAAAATTAATGTCTATTTATATGAAAGATTATACTCCGACTTACGCGGCTACCTCTCTCTCCCACTTATCACGTAACTCCGGGGTTTTACTTACAGAAACGAAGTTTTGAACTGGAGACACCAAGTAAACAGTTAGTGGTAAACAGAGTTGTGTAAACGAAGGAGCATTTTTATCTCGTGATGATGTTCAGCGTAAATTAGGCAACGGCATCGTAGGCTGTGGAGAGAGTGAAATCATGTTTACGAAAACCTGTTTGGATGCAGGTGCGCGCCGCGGCTGTTTCGGAGCCATCTTTTCAACGCATGCTCAGCGTGACCATATCTCCCATTTTGAAAGGGACTGTCCCGTTTTACAGTTCCTCTTCCTGGTGTCCTCAAAAAGACAAGGTCGCAAAATTGCCCCGTTTTCCCAAACCTTCACTGTCATTATTAAAATCAATGTTTAAGAAAACACCTCAGTGATCCAAAGGTGGTAAAATCCGGCTTTTTGCAAACAAATTTCAAGACTATATAGTTATTTTAAAGTAAGAAATCTAAATTGAGTTTCTTTTCGCTATCCTAATTGACAGAAATCGATGTCCCATTTTGAGTGAAAAAATAATGGAGCATGCGGCATGCTCCATTCTCGTTATCCGAACTCGCTTCAAAGTGGATTTAATTAATGCATAACCAACACGATCTCGAATTAAAACAGACTTAAAGCTTATTATCAACCTATTTCCAATTACAAGTGTGATTTATGATCCCTCATTGCAACTGCGCCAATGACACATAAAATAAAGTTTTAAACAAATAGCATTCCAAATTTCGATAATTTTAACTGAACACCTGTTGTATTTATTTATTTGAATGAAGATACTTATAAAATTATTGGTAGGGTAAAGTAATAAAGTTATTGGTTTACTTGACATGCAGAAGTTTGCACTGAATGCAAGTTATATTTTTTGCTGTATAAAACCCTTTTTAGTTTCATAAACAATTAACATATTGAAAGTTGTAGTACGAACTTTAAATAATTCATGAAAACTGCTATAAAAATATTTCCGCGTTTATTTATCCACTATGGCCATTACATAAATGATGAAAATAAACTTAATTTGTATTAATTAAACATATGTATACATATGTGCATAATAAATATATCTATAGATACAACCCACACATATTTTTAAGTGCCTATGTACAATAACAATATAAGGAGCAGAAATTCCTACAAACGAAATAATAAAAAATAATTTCAACGATTTATGAGCAAGCCACGGGCGTTACGTTGATCTAATAAAACCAATAAGAGACCAAATGAATTTATAAAATTCTTAGGAATTCATAATTTGCCGGCGGGCTTCTGGTAAACAGAAGGCAAAAATTATCGTTCTTATTTGATGTAAACAAGGTCCTATATAACTTTTTGTATTCCATGTTCATAAATAAAATACAAGGGAGTAGCTTGACAAATTTGTATACTTTGCGAAAAGAAAACATCAAGTAGCTACCTACTTCCAACCTCAGATATATTTGCTTTCATGTTCTTAATTTCAGCAGGTATGTTTGACGAGAGTGGGTTTGTTCTACATATGTGTTTACTCTCATTTCGGTTGTATTAAAACAAAATTTCCCTGAACAATGATCTTCAAGAAATAAGGAATACAATCTTTAGTCGAATATTTTCTACGGCAGATTATATTCCTAGTCATGCCCTTGGTGTTCTTTTTTATCTTTGTTACTCTGGAAATGATTTATGCCAAATTCCAGCTATCATAGTTTCTGGATATGCTATATCCAGATATTATACTAATGATATATGATTAAGATTCAAACGTACAAAAAATATTTATAGTTTCTCTGCAGGGTCCACTAAAGAACTCCATTTCTAGTTCATAATAGCAGTGTAAACCTGCTGTGCTCTACTTCAAAGGGCATGTCAAGGGAGGAACCCTAATACGAGGTGTTCCAACTTTATTCTAATTAAAGGCATGAGTTAAGAATTCTCTTTGATGATTTCAATGGCGTGAGGTCTTTCAACCTGTGGTAATCCTCACTTTGGTAGCAGACCAAGACTAACGGTGGAACTGCAACGACCTAATTATAAAGAAATCATTTTAATTTGGACTTCTGGAGAGTATGCGTACAGATATGAAATGTCTTTTTACATAGGCCTATACAAATTATCATTTACAATATTTTTTCTTATTCTACCACCGGATTGAGACCTCAAACGCGAATAGAAGCTAAAATATTGATGAATGAGGCGCGGTGATATGTCCACCAATTTTCGACGTATGTGCAAGTACAAACAAAGGTGTCTGTCGTTGTAATCGAGGAGATAGCAAGCAGACTTGACTTGAAAACAATGGGGGGCGACGGGTTGCACGATACAATTTAGTTGATACAGTACAATGGACGTTTGTTATACCTCCTCGTTCCCACTACACTATTCGCACAACATTTTCCCATTACACGTATTTCTTTTTGTAAGTGTAATGCACTGTAGCGGTTTGTATGACTGTTGACGTGTTTGTAATACGGACGGACCGACTTATAAATTTAAAAGGGTCAAATTGTGACAGACCACGCACGGTGAGGGTTCCCTCGTGGGGATGTATTTTATTTTCAGTTAGAAATTGTATTTTTTGTACACAGGGAGAGTCAGTCAGACCATGAAAAAGAGGACAATGTTTCTCTAGCGTATGTGTTAGTTTCGTACACATGGCTCTATAGTACAGTTCAATCGATTTTTAACAGTCCAAGTATTGTTGGATTCGTCTCGATTGCGAAAGTGACAAAGTCTGTATAATTTTTAATCATAGCGCCTGAGAAAATGAAAAAAATAGCCAGGGGACAAACATAAATTGCAACAATAACACATACTTGTAATAGTTAATTTCTATTTGAATACATTTAAATATATAATTATTTTCCGTTTTCAGTTTACAATTATAAGCAATCGTGATTGCAAAGATTGCGAAACTCAAATTAGCGTGTAACCGAAGATATTATAGGCCTTAAAATACACAAATATTTAAATATTGTATTCAAACCAAATTCAATTCAGATTATCTTTATCCTCAGCTTTGGATTTACGGTGTACTGCCTACTTACTGATTCTAACTTTCATATTAATTAGCTTTTAAGAGCACCTGAGTCATCATTAATTTTAATCTTTTGAAATAAAAGTACTTATAAGTAATTCTTATTCGTAAAAACGTGATGAGGTAATAAATAATATTCATTTTTAATTATCTCCATAAATATGGTAGAACTTTTTTGTTTGTAGTTTTGATCTGGTTAGGAGGGTGTGGTAAGGGAAGAACACTTCGCGTATAAGTGTCCTAGACGCACCAAGTTACACCTCAGGGTTAGTAACGCATAATTGGCCTATATCAGGTAGGACTCTAATTCTATTTGGGTTTGATTACAAATGACCATGTCCACGTGCCACATTGGTCATTGCACTACATGTTCGTTTGTAAAATCTATTTTATGAAAACATTCATAGATACAAAAATTTCTTTCAACCATTTGTACGCAGTCAAACACGATGTTTGTTTACCCTTTTTGCAAAATAGAACAGCTTTTAATTCTTGTTTATCTGCATAAACTTTTGAATGCAGATTGCTGGAAATTAAAATCTTTTCATCATTTCATTATACGACAAGTTTGTAAAGCGAATTGCTTGTAAGGTACTTTTATTCCACGATCTATTTGAAAAAGTATGGTCGGTTAGTGGCCATTGTTTTCCATAATGCCAGTGCCATAGACATTGAATTGTGGACATAAGGAAATATGTTAAATTTAAAAGTTATAACAAGATTAAAGACTTTTAACAACGCTTGTTGAATCAAAACAATTGCATTCAACAAACATTAGCATAAATAATTACATTTGTGCTTCTATATTTTATTTTTTAGTTATCTACCTACAAAATTTCAGTATTCCATAGTAGGTATTTTTTGTAAACAAATGCGATGTACAGACAGGCGGAACTTTCATCTTTATTGTATGTGACAATATTCCCGCTATTATTTAACATTTACATACTTGTTGATTTTAGCCAATTCGTTGTATCGATAATAGTAATTTGCATAATTGAATTTGCGAATGCTTTATTGTTGAACTATAATTGAAAATAAGTAACAATCGTTATTGTACAAATAATGAAATTTTGTTATGACATTACGTATTATCATTGCTGAATTGCAATTGTATTTAGGATAAAAAAGATAAATATGATAAAACAAAAAAAATATTAACCTATTTTTGAATGATATGTAAGTATACAAATACTGGGCGGTAAAGCCTCGGACAAGTACCTATGTCTCCCCTATCGCACTGTTCCAATCAAACCAGAACACTCAATCAAATACTTAATACATATATGGATTTATAATATAGGAGAGAAGTAGCAATATGTGGCACTTTTTGTGCTTGTACAATAAACACGTAAATCATTTCGTTATCGTGGAACCGTTGATTGTATGTAGAGTTTTGGAATAAGGACATAATTTATAGCCTCTAACAAATAAATAACGACCCTTGTAGACGCAAATAAAATCACGATAGGTTGTGGTTACCTGCTAAAGTAATGAATTGTGTTTCACAAAGGATTTACGGATTTTTATACATAATAATAAAATATAGGGACTTGACTAAATACGGATCATTTTATTTCCTGCTCATCGCCGCATTTTTCGGATTTGATAATTCACGCACACTTAAAAAAGTCTCTCTGCATAACTATAGACCTATAAACAGATATCATAGTTTTTTCCATGAGACATAAATATTCACGTTCACGGACAACAGACGGAACTTTCTAAGGGGATTCTGAATATGTAGAGTCAATGCCACTTAGTTTACCATCAAAAATCGTTCCCAACGTTATCGCAGCTATGATTAAAAAAAACAATATTATTAACTTAATGAGTCAACCCTATTAAAACAAGGCTAAGAGTTTCTAAAGAGATTAGAAATAAGTTGAAACATTTGCTGTAGATCGTGTGAAGATATTTCAAGTACCGAGCTGAACTGTTTTAAGTGTCTGAAACAACTTTTGACGAGATTATTATTTTAGTGGTTGTAAAGTCCTTGGTTATATTTAACTATTTTAGGCAGTTTGACTCGAAACGGATATAAGAAGAATACAGATGGCGTTTGTTAGATGAAGTGTGAAATGAGTGTAGATATTTCAGTCCTTACCCAATTGGTCGTATTTATACCGTACGTTTTAATTTCGTTTAATTCCTGAACTCTATGTATTGTTTTGCAAATAAGCCGCATGTTTCCAAAAATGACTAAACCGACTGCCTTATATCGAAGGTACAAAGAAAAAGTCTAATAAAAACGCTATTTTTATATTTTGAACATATCCAGTGTCACTGGCCGTATCAGGACGGGTCTAATGACACCTCATATATTAAAATCTGTCTAGCCAATTAGGCTACAGCGCGTGCCAAAGAAATCGACATTAGGTATACGGCAAGAAAAATATAACTTTTCTTCTGTCGAAACTTGCAAGCGGGTAAAAAAATAAAAACAGAAAATACCTGTTAGACATTTATACATATTTTCAATCTTTTAATAAAATAAACTATATATAAATTTATTTTAGGACAAGTCTATTCCAGTAATAGAACAACGCTTCCATTTTAGAGCATTACTTTTTGTATGATACGAAATCTGTTTTTTCTGTACATCATTTTAAATTGTCGCCATGTGTGCGGAACGGGGACCACTTAGAAAAAACACACATGTGGTGTGGCGTCCCATCCCGCGCGCATCCGGGCTATCTTCCCCTGCTATTTTAAACTAACACTTGATAAAGCTTATTTTTCACCCGTAACGTTAAGTGAAAGATGAAGTGAACGATCTATACATATGTGTATTGTTTGTGGATATTTTTAGGAACACTTGGTCTAGACATAGGATTTGTTTTACTTTTATCCTTAGATATTTTTTGTGTCTGTAGTATTCACTATATGAGTACTCCTGTTATGGAGATATTAGTGTAGAAAGTTTTATTTTTGTTTATTATTTTATGAGACCCCTTTTGGTAGTAAAAGTACAGTAGTGTGTTACTACTGTACTTTTTGGGGCTGGTTATCGACGATGAAAGAACGCTATTGCTTATCATTTGGCATTTAATGAAGTTGATAAAAAATTGGTTTGGAAAACATTTTATATCAATCCTGGTTATAACATTATCGAAATTTTCGATCAAAATGTAGCGTATCATCAGTAGAGATCTAACGTGTTACTAATGTAGTAGCTTTTAGCACTATGTTATAAATGTTGAGAGTGAAAAAGTAGGTTTGTGTTACTACGGATGTAGCTTAAGAACAAAAGTGAGATTATTATCTCAAATCTATAGCTGAACTAATTTCTGCACTACTCGCATGGAATGTTTCGACAAAATGCATTTCTTCAACATTGTCACGTAGCAATACAAAACATATAACAAGTTGGAGTGTTATTGTTAAGTTGGTTCGTTTCTGTAATAATAATTTACAATCTTTTCAACGATTACCAGAAAGATCTATTCTGGTATTGTTATTATTTTATACCTGTAGAGAATTGTATAGATTATAGAGGTAGCTCGACTAGCAGGTAAACCGATCACGTTTCATTGCGGTGCGGCTGCGCAGGCGCAGGCCGAGGCGTGCCACGTTGCACTATGTGCGAGGGAGACGGAACGATGGGGGAGAGCGGGGCGAGCGGAACCGGCGGGACCGGCTGGGCAGGTAACCGACTGCACACTCGACGCGTGCACCCAAATCACGAAGATGCAACGGCATTTTGTGCCACATAGCCACATAAATGTGGTAGAGCCCTTCATGGGTCTACTCCGGAGGCACCTCCGCATCACCTATTTCTGCCTTGCTATCTGTTAAGCGCTGATTTCTTGTTTGAAATATTTGGTAAGATAGAGACACTTATTCAAAGCGTTGGAACGCTTCAGCCTTAGTTATGCTTTGGGACTAAGTAAAAGTTACAATGCAATTGTGACCGACCTCAGGTCGACTTCAATCCTTTCTGGGGTTGATTATCGATGTCCCAGCGCAGCAATTGCTACTTATGACTGGTAAACTGTATGGTGGTTTCTATGATACATAGACGAATACCATTGCTCTAATAGCCCTTCAGTGCCCTATACAAATCGAATCCTGTTTTATCAATCGTATCTGTTTAGGGGATCAGCCATTCAAAGGCCATTTCAATTACAGCGCCCCTGCTATAGGAGATAGGAAACATTTTAGTGAAAACAAATTAAATGTTACTGTTATTTTAGGTAAAACAAAAAGTAAACAACGTTGTAATGCTCTACTGTTCTAGCGTAAAATTTAATTTTATTATGAATTTTAAAACAGTGTCCACTTTGAGAATAACATAGATGTTTTTTTAATAAAAATTGTGTATGCATTTTACTTGATGGTAATTGCATTACAGTGGAGATGTACTTATAATGTTTACAGTCCTATATAGGGTCGCTTACAGATGTTCCGATATCCATGAGGTATCATGTATGATTTAGTCTGGCTATAAGAACAGGTGGATTAGATACTAACATATGCATTAATATTTTATTAGTACAACGTATTTATACTTTGTAATATTGATTACCGTAATTCTAGCCTACTTAAGGTCATTGATAAGTACTTGTAACAGTATTTTTTTTATTTATCTAAATTGTCCTAATTTGTCCTTCACGCGGACGTTAGAGAAAATAAATAGACCTAAAGACCTAGGTATAACTGTAGAACGCAACTTAACTGTACCAATTTACCTCCCACACGCTACGTTACCGGATGGTAACAAAATCTACTTGCAAATTGATGACCATCTGCCAATCTTCACAATATGCTTCGAGCATCCGGCTTTGATAGTAGCTAAGGTGAGCGACGTGATGCGAAGTTGCAAGTTAATACATAACAAAGATTTTATGACCGTATCGGTCGATTTAAAATTAATCTATCATGTTTCGTTTCGCTTGTTTTATGGAGTTAAATAAACTATGAAAGAACTAGAAAAGAAACGTTCGAAATATTATGTACCTACTTATTTTTAAATAAAAACTTGGTAGAAATTTTGGCCGTAATGCTTTGTATTCAATTTGCTCATTTTTATATTCGTTTTGATATAAAATGTATATGGACAGGAACGGCGACACACATCGTTAATATTGCGAGGGGATACTATTAACGAACGAACTCTGTGTTTTTTGTATTTTCCCCTTCCGTTGTGAAACTTTCAACCTGCAACCCTATTTTAAGTTAACGCCTTACTATCAAAGCCTAGAAATATGAGTTTCGAGCTACAGTGGAAGTTTATTCAATGCAAACCGTTAGAGGTATACGCAGTGGTTTAACTTTTAAGTAACTATACATATAATATTTACTAAAACATTAGCAGCAAAACCGAGAGTAAAATGATAATGATAATAAATAATATTTCATCATAATTATGATTTCTATAAACTGTAACAACAATTTTTATCATTAGGATTTATTAACTCTTTAACATACCTAAATATAAGAGAACTGAAAATTATTTATCGCAACATAAATATTAATATGATAATCATGATGAACACTTGGCGGAATCTTGGTGACTCTTCCAAGTAGTTTAGAAGTTATGAAAGAACAGATAAACATAGAGACGCAACATGATGTATACGCGGCAATCTTCCTTTTAGCTTTAGCCTTCCTTTTGGCTTCACCGTAGTCGGCTAATGAGTAATTACCTTAAATTTTTGATGCGCATATTTCTTATCTTGCTGTAGACGCAATCTTGGCTGGTATTCTGAATCTAGCCGTGATATAACCTGTCATAGTTATTTTAAACCTGCAAATTCTGGAACCATGTTGCTTGATTAATATTGTAAAGAATTAATATTGTATATAAGTAATAGCATGAAACCCATATAAATAACCACGGCAAATCAGCCGCTCCTAAGATCCCCCAATGGAGTATCATTAATCCCACACAATAATTGTAAATGGTATCTAATATGTTTACATCAATACGTTTTTTCGTAAAATTTGTTGGTATTCTTTTCTTTCATTCATACATCAATACCAATCGTAAGTTTTTATGACCATTACACATGTATTATGTATAGTCTAACGACCTAATTGACCCTGGAGAAGAATTGTTTCTTTTGTTTTTGGTCAATTTAAAGTTATAAACGGACGTTGCTTACAATTATTTCTAAATATAAATATGCAAGGATAACAGGTCAGTACCGTTTTAGGGTTCCTTACCAAATGCGAAAAACAGGACCCTGTCGAAACTTCCGCTGTCTGTCCGTCTGTTAGAGGATTCTGTCTCTTGAAACGTAATAGATATACACTTTTAATATTCTGTAAATGTAGATATATATTTTATCTTTCAATCGGTATTATTTTATTTTGTTTGTTATATCTATATATTGATGGGGTTCGGTCCTCAAATCAATAATGATGTGGGTCTAATATTGACCACTGGGCGAACTTACCTAATACATGATTATAATAGTACAATACTTATGTCGTATACCTTGTACTTGTATTATTACGTTCCTTGTAACGTAAGAAAACATCTTTCCAATTTTCAGGGTAAACGATAATGGTACAATAAAAAAGTTTTTATTTTCTTAGATGATTCCCGTGGTTGTTAGTTATTAGACAGTTTTTGGACAAAAAATAGCCCGTAAAAGCTTTTTGTGTTCGGTCAGATTACAATCGGTTTTAATATAACCGTTATTTATATAAAATAGGCAAAAATAATACCTACTTAAGAAGTTGAGATCTGTTATTCTCTATGTTCTTTTTCTCTTTTGTTTGTAAGCTAACTTTTTGTCTATATGTCTGGTAGCTATCGACGAAGAAATTTATTATTAAATCCTTTTTTACATGATTTGGTCGAATTTCATTTCATGCAGTAAGCGAACACTAGTAGGTATTAAATAACCAAAGAACTCTTCAATAATAGCCTATACTTTACTGAATCTACTTAATGTAAAGATTCTAGTGCAACAGGATTTAAAAAAAAACATTAACATTATATGGACAAATATAATTTTAATGGTTTGTTTATGCAAATGTTCTTCACTAAAAAAATAATAAATTAATTAAATTATTATTGATTACAATATAATATACTTACCTACTTACTTATAAAAATTGATATGTAATTATTAGTTGTAGGTATCTGTCGTCACCGGCTAATATATTGAACATATTAATAAGGTGTTTATATAAATTGGTAATTTCTCTAGTTAATTTGATGTTACTCATAATATAATAATTTTAAAAACAAGTACTTTGTCAATTTTCGTAGTACATCATCAGGATACAAAAAGTTTTCTTTTATTTTTTAACAAGATAGCAGCGAGTATTAGACATTTTCCTGGAAAAAGTAGCCCTTATTTTTTATTTACGGTAAAAATCGTGAGACTATTGTACACCTACACTTCTACCAATATTAAACTCTAGGTGCTTGCCTAGGGGAAATCGGGGCAAAAAGAGATATTTAATAGAAAAAAAAAATGAAAAAAAAACATAAAGCTTTTAATTAAAAAAATACACAGAAAACTTTTTTTATTTACAAGCTAAATTGCTCATATTGGCAACGAGGAAATAGGAAATGTTACGGGCCAAAACAAGTACATGTGTTTATACTTACAATACATACATATTTTATCTTTATAAGGAACACTATTCTACTGGCAAAATAATTCAGCTTGTGTTTTTTTTTTCAAAATGTGCTCATATGATTCCTGGCTATGGGATAGTATCCCATTATGCCCAAACTTTAAATATTTTTAAATAAAGTTAAGTAAGTAATAAAGTTAATAATTTAAAACAAAACACATAGAAATACTTACGATATTAAATTTAATGTTACAGTTATGACTTTAAGTTAAAAATAGTGGAAAACTTGCTTAATCACCAATAATATCAGCGGCTTACTATAGATATAAATACTATTTACGAAGTTACAAGGTTCAGCTTTCATATAAGTCAAGTATCTGGAACACGTACGTAATCCCAGAATATCTAAGTGATCAGGCTTGGCACAAAATGTAGGTTACAGTAATACCTTATTACTTATTTGATTACAGACATTCGACTATATTTGGTTTTTATGTCATTGATAAATAAAATAAGACAACACATTTGACTCCTATTTAATATAAAAGTTATAAACAAGATACTTACTATAAATTGAATAACTTTCTTATGTTGGCTAATAAATATTGGCCTCGCATAGCACCACTCGTGCACAATTTTGAAAAAACAAGATAGTTGAAAAGCAATATCCATTTGTTTCATTTTTAAATTGATCATACATTTTCTACAATTTATTAAAAAAAAAACTCGTAAAATTGTTTTCAGTGCGCTCCCCACAGATTCACAAGGGATATTGCTACTTGTGTGCAACCTAAAAAGAAACTGCAAAAACAAGATACACATACATCTTTAGCCTGCATCATTCCAGCTTATGAAGTCCCTAGGTAAAAGCACCCTTTCATAAGGGAACTACCCTCCTTCGGCACCTTTACGCCGCACTTAAACAACCCCCTGCAATAAACACGACGCTAAAAGTGTAAACATACCTACTTCAATTGTTTCTATCATCTGTCAACTTGTCTAAATATACATTGCATCTCGTTACAGGCGGGAAAATGTCTTAAATAATTACTTTGTTCGTAGTATACCCTCTGAAAAGATATGCTTTATTAGAAATATCAATTAATTATAATGTATAAAATAGGTATTATAATTATTTAGTAGTTACACGGTTATTTTTATCTTACGTATGCAGCAAATGCTGTCCGCTGACTCGTTAGTCTTCGTTCTACCTGTGATTGGCCACCCAAACATAGAGATAACAATCCCTGAGTACTATGTTAGAACGTTTGATGCACGTGGTTCTTCCTTATCACGCCCTTCAACGGCAGCGCTTAACACTGCGTTCAAAACAATAAAGCTAATATGCTGCCTGTGGTAGCTCGGGAGTCGAACCACCTAAAGGGTTTTATGAACACCTTTGCTTCTTTACTTTTTCATAATATCAATTTCATATGATAAAATTTACGTGGATCTCGGAATACTCGTACAGCGCTTGTAAATTACTTTCATGATCCAGTACTGGAGCACTCTCAAAGTTTCACGTCGTAAATTACATACTTACTTCTACGTGTATAAATGTTTGTAACTGAAAATGCAAAATATGCCCGTAATATAATTTTCTGCGTTCTTGTAAAGTTTTCGTCGTATTTCTCCTCAACCCATTACTGTCCCACAGTTGGGAACGGGGGTGTTTTCAGAGTGAGTAAGGTAGGGACTAGGGTAGTATAGTAATATTTTAATCTAAGCGTCGTTGTGCCAGGAGACAAAAGTAACTCCACACACTTTTACACACTTAGGAGTACATAAATCGTTTGTTACAACGAGCTGATTGTAACACGAAATGGCGAGCACACAAACACGCAAGCAAGAAAAAGGCTCTAAATTTTCAAATTATCGCTACGTTCATATATTCTCGATTAAGTAGACGCTGTCAGATAAAAATAACCGTATTCTTTTGCGTCGAGGTTCAAAGATGGGCGGGAAAAACAATAACCCTTCTTTGTAGAGTAAAAATGCGGATGAACCAGAACCGATTGATTCGATTCGTACATTCATTATGCATGCGAATTTTCAATACAAAGCAATGGCATCCATTCCTAAGTCTCTTGCGTAGGAGTTAAATATTTGTGAGCTAAATAAATACTTTAGTAACCCATTCGGTAGCACCAATGTAGAAACATGTTCGAACAATGGCATGTGAATATTTAAAATCCGCCAGCTATAAGCTACAGTTAGGGATGCCGATCTCAGATCGATTAATCGAGGAATCAATTATTCGGTCAAAAAAATCGATAGTTCAATTTCAAATTCACCGAATCCACATTTCACCCTTCGATCTTTTTTAATGTCTGTTTAGTGTTGACGATTTTTTTCGCCGTCAAACTCTTTAGTTGGGGCTCTTGAATCGATAATATCGGTCGTTCAGACTGCGATTTTTTTGTGAATCGATTTATTAGGTCACGATCAAAGATCGGTCTTTTTCGGAAAGAATCGCCATCCCTACATAGTGTATGGAGGTGCAATCCGACACATTGCGCCCGCATACTCCCACGGTCTCGTCTTACCACTACGTCCTCGCTCCCCACTACCGCTCGGTCTTCGCATTGTTGATGCGGAACACGTGTGTTCGAGTGGTAACGTCTACCACGATCAACAAGCTATACACCATGAACTTACCAACTAGCTAGTGTTATGCCGTTTTAAAATGTAATAAAACACCAACGAGGCGACATGTATTACACTCGTAAGAATATAAGTAAATGTGTGTATTCATACTATCTTAGATGAATAATAGATAAATTGTAGTACGACAAAATATTGACAAAAATCCCTTTCTGACTTAATGCTAAGCGTTCTTTATTTTTCAATGTTGATTAAAAATAAATACTTACTTACATAAACTTCACTGCGAAAGGAATAAATAGTTAAACAGAGTTCAGCGAAATGAGCACAGTCCACGGGCAATTAGTAATTACAACAAACCATCGGGCTTCGATCTCAAATTTATTGCTTTGGACTAGGGCTGCCTTTACCAATACTAATATCAATTTACCAACGAGCGACGGAGAAAAAAACAATATTTCCCAGACATTAAAACCAAACCGCATTATTTCTGATAGGTACCTTCCTTAAAATATATATTTTGTTACTGTCTGTTGTTAATTAATTACTGTTACTAATTTTACTCAATTAAACGTTACATAACGTTACATAACGTTTAATTGAGTAAGATTAGTTCTTATGTATGTATTAGTGATGTAACGAATGTTGGATTTTTGACATTCGCGAATGCGAATGCGAATGCGAATATTTGACTCTAACA
>DWPV01001123.1:0-22377 GCA_018251915.1 Urbanus proteus proteus | reverse complement strand
AGCTGAAGATCTAAGGCGTAACATAGGCTACTTTAATTTTCGAAAAAAGCATTAACGCGCGCGCCACTCGCATGCGGTCCTCCTCGGGGGAGCGCGGGATGTTACCTGTGTTTAGATAAGTATTCCTTTTTACTTTTTAACGCGGGTGAAACCGCGGGGATCAGCTAGTCCAAAATAAAGTAGATCCGGTCAGCTAGAGTAAACATTTCTTCTTGCTGTCCGCTATTGAGATAGTGATGATACTATTAAGATAACACACATTATTGAAATGTTAACAATATTATCTACTTGATTTGACAAATAAAACTAATTGATATAAATCTCACTAGCGGTAACGGCTAGATTAGCTACGGCTCACATAGACAAGAGCAAAATAGAGAAAAAGCAATCGCAACACACTTGCACCTTGTAATAACACCATTAGACAAGTCGTTTTAACAAAGTAAGGGTTTGTTAGTTTAGAACCACGGTTTAAGACGTTAAACCCCAGCTGCCTTTTTCGATACAACGTGTTTATATTAGAGACGTGTAAGAATAAGTCCTATAGAAAAACTTAAAATGAATATGGGTTTCTTATGAACATAAATTATATAGTGATATTCTATTCACACTGTGTAGTGGACATGTAGAACTGTAATGTATGATTTTTAACTTGGAATTTATACATTTTATGGTGTAAAGAATACTCACGATAAGTGGCTTAAACTTCAAATAGGAAACAGTGTATTATATTTTCATTACGTATTGAAGAGCTTGCTTAATTAAATAGTCTATGTTTTGGTGGTGTATTTAGCTAATTAGATAGATAGGCACAATAAAATTATACAACATCCATACAGTAATAATTAGCCGTCACTAAAGATATATTGGAAAAAACACAATGCAAAATCAATTAGAATTTTTCATTTCACTACGTCATTCACATGTTAAAAGTATGCGTTGAAAACAATTTTAGCTAAAGCGGATTTCAGCCAATACTTTTTGAACAAGAAGTGTAAAATATATTTTTTAAACAAACCTTCAATACCGGAAGCTTTGTTGAAAATCGCTGGACATATCGGCAGTAGGGTTGGTATCTTCATTTTTAACCTAAAAAATGTACACATTTATATTAAATAAGACGTTAAAAATAAGACGTTCTATTTTTTAAAACAACATCCTTTATTTTCTTTTTCTGCCGACCCTTTTTAGCCAACCTATTTCAATCAATGAAAAGGAAACGATGACTTACATTTAAATTAATAAAAATATATATCTATCGTACTATAATATATACGTTATGTACACTAAGGCCCCTCTTTCCTACTGGGCACAATTGGGCACTTGCCCAGGGCCCCGCGATCTAGGCCTCCCCTTAGGCCTGACAAATCACCAACAAAGTAGGGGGCAACATTAATAATGAACGGAATCAGAGTTTATAAATTGATTTATTCAGTATTTAATTATAATACTGAGAATCAGAAATTTAATTCTTTGTCTAACCTACTAAAATCAAACAAAATGGCTTGCCATGGACATATGGGTCCCCATTACCTTTGTGTGATTAAAAGTCCCTTAAGGGGTAAAGACGGCCCTGCGAAGACTATATTCAGTAACAGATAGAGATTAAAATACTACGATTCTATATATTCAAGTTCGAAGTAGCAACCCTAATCGGCCGGGGCAGCACGGCGAACAATTGTTGTATAATTTTCAGACGACCAGGCTATTTCTAATCGATTTCAATTGTGACCAGGCTGCACTCCAATCTACTGTAACATAAAAGTTGCACTGATACCTTTGGCAATACGAATCCGCAGCTCCGTAATAGCCCATCGCTGAGCTTATTACCCCACACCATCCATTGAGAACGGCTTTGCAGGGAAATCCCGAATAGGTTGTCCCTGCAAAGTTAATATACTTCTGGGTATTTCTCTTCCGCCTTTATGTTCACAATGCAATCATATCGGATGGCTCTAACAGGAACTAATATGCTCCAGGTTCTAAGAATAAGTCTCGGTTATGAGGGCTTTTATTTCAAAGTTGTTATTATGTAATAGAAAACTGTTGTCAATGTTTCCTTGAACTGTTTCTTGAATTGTCCACCTGCTGAACACAGGTTTCCTCCCAGAGGCAGCACTTCTATGGTAATTTTTAAAGAAATTTCATGTCTCTTCTAGTTGGTTCCCTCAAAAATAAATTTTAAAATTTGATGTGCCTCCTGGGTATTGAACCTCGGACCGAGTTTCAACCCCCTAATCTATCACTGCTTGAGTTTATAATTAAACATTAAAAATTGATCTCACGCAGCCTTAATAAAAACAATTTGTATATTTTTGAGAGCTAATACTTCCCTTATTAAAACAACCGACAAATTCTTTACGATCCTTCGCAAAAGTTTTCTTCATAAAAAACGTGGACCATTCAATTTAAGTTCTTTATTGACAAGGCTTCATTTGCTAACAACTTGTGACTTATTAAGTGAAGGAAATTAAAATGTACCTAATTAAATAAATTATTATGAAAACAAATCCTGTCTGCTTAGATACAATTAATTAAAACGCGAAAAACAAATGCTTGTAATACATGGTACAAGTGATGACAAGCGTAATTATGTTTTTTCTGGCATTATTGTTTGCCGCCTGCAGGACTTAGTTAACAAACCTCTATATTTTTCCCTTTCCAGTTAACAGTTTTTCAACACAAAATAAGAACTTAGAAATGTCATAACATTTTTAATTGTAATATTCTAACTTTTATTTGATAAGGTGATGATTAAAAAAACGGTCCTTCCCACTCTTTTTCTAGAGGCATAATAAAAGTTATATGGATGAATAAAATAAAAAGACAAACTCTAAAACATACCAATATGTTAAAAATCCGCCAAAATGTGCTACGGTACATTTATACGTTACACATTACGTGCCAAAGTAATTGACATACCCTACTTCTAACATAGTCGGCTAAAAATAATCTTCTTCTGAAACAGTCGGGTAAAAATTACCTCCTTCTGACCATTCAATTTAAGTTCTTTACAGACAAGTTTCAGGCGTGGTTGCAAACAAGTTGTGACTTATTAAGTGAAGCAAATACTAATTAAAGTGTCCCTAAGTTCGGCAGCAGTGGGGGCGGCTTGGTCAGCCGACGTCACCTCAGAGAAACTTTTATCCTGGAGCAACTTGCTAAGAAAATGTCCTGTCTAGTCGGTTAAGTGACCAACAAGCGTGTCTGCTCTGTAATATTGCAATGCAATCAAGTTCCTATTTGCATAATCTACATTGTTATAACACATTCAACTACACTGCGACTTTATAATCTTACTTTTTTATTAAATTGCGTGAAACCAAGATTACGACGAAATCGAATTCAGGTTTATAAATCTGTTATATGAACTTTTTAAAAGAAAATGACGTAATCCTAGAACAATTTTAAATTAATATCATGTTCTATTACACTAGCGATTTACTGAATCTATGATTTCACAGGATTCTTTCTTGAAACGTTTAAAAATTATGAAATCAATCTACAATGGATATGAATTTTTTGAAAAAGTCCATTAATGCTTTTGTATCGTTTAAATTTCTAAAGGACCTCATTCAATTCCATAACATCATAAACGTACATAAAATTCAAAACTACTTATTTTTCAAAATACAATCATAAATAGAAACTGTATAACTTTCAGGCAAATGAAAGGTTTCTTCACGATAGCCTGACATGGCTGCAATTATGTGCATCTCTAAACGTTTTGCTAACTAATAGCTGAACCTTAGGGTAAAAAGAACCCCTATGAATTAGTGAGCACAGACACACCGGATACAATTACAGGCGATTGCCGGTGACCGCCTCCTCAGGTATATAAGTTCTTATCCGTAATGGAAGCTCTCTCATTATTGTAAGCCCGAGGCTGCAACTTAGGCACCTGTTCCACTATTAGCGAAATTGCACATAAAAATATTTTAAAAATAAAATGATTATTGGAATATTTATGTATTAAAACTATGTAAGCTATTGAAAGTCTTCGTATTTAATGTAAGTAGATGTTAAGCAGTCGATACACTTTCGGTATAAAAGATGGTTGAAACTGCTTACAAATCTGATTTCCATGTAGCACAATTTATGAAAAATAGGATCTTTAATAAATTATGTGTTACATCCGCGGCCGCAACTTCGTCCACGCCTAATATTAAGTATATCATGTTACATCAGCACGATTTTAGTTAGTCCAACCCCAGAAATACACTCTGATTTCTTTTTCTAAACGTACCATAGGGATTATTACTTCAAAAACCGCATGTATCTCGCTGCTCGCTACTCGTCGCTAGGGAGACACCGACCTTATAAATAGCACGTTAACGTGTGCCTCCTCGCACCGACAATATTCCATACTTTGTTATATTAACCCGCTATCCAGATAATAACGTTATCTCCTAAGCGCTAAATGCTACTGTATGGGTTAAAGCCAAGTAAAATATCGTCTTAAACTTTCTATAAACAATATGATGTTTTTACAATCTTCTATTTAATTTATATCTTTGTATATATACAAAAAAACATATTCTTAGAAATACGTTAGAAACCCTTAGTTTCCGATTGAGCTAAAATTTTTATAAGCACGCAATTAGTTTGAGTGACAGTTAGCGCAACGACAGACAGAGTAACGATTAGCTAAGTGTTATTCTAACGTTATTCTAAATCCAATATGGCGGATTGTCCAAAATAGCGAGCTAAGTATTTTTTGGTTGTTTTTTTTTAATATTAATTTATTCCTCCGTGGTCAATAAAAAGCTACATTTAAGACTTTTTCAATTAATATTCACGAAATACAAATAATTTACCAAAGCCTAAAATTTGTATCGGTTAAAATTTTAAAATGTTTCGATAATGAAACCTACGTCTTTGCACTATGCAATTAATTAATTATAATTAAAAATCACTTTCTTTAATGGCACAGGAAATCGTCTGAAGTCTAAATCATCGGCTCACCACACCGAGTTTAAAAATTCACCTGCAAACATCAATTAAACTGGAATTTCTAGCTCACAAGTTTATTGTTGAACTGGACTGTACCTTCGTATCATCTACTATCCCAGTTTTATTGTAGTTCCACCGTGAAAGCCAATACACAACGCGTGGAGTGGTTAATGCGCCGACCGTAATATCAGTAAAGAGGGTGGAGCTACTGGCACCATGATTACTGTTATAGTATGGACAGACCTAATTTATATTTTATGTAAGTTTATATGCTCATACTACTTGACAACTAAGCAATAATATAAATTTAGCATTCAACTTATAAAGTATATAAACAAATTGATGCAAATAATTGCAAAAGATAACATTCTTCAATATAACATTTGACCTGTCATGGTGTCAGAACCGTTCAATCACATAAAAACAAGGTAATAATTTGGTTAATCAGTTGTGATAAACGTTTAGTTATTTAAACTGTTGGTCTGAGTAATTTCTTTTACGCTTGTAAAAATACTGTACATTATAAAGCTAATGTATAAAAGAAAATACATGCACGGCACTGATAGTGTGATTTTACGTTATTAGAGACCCTGTATCTCAGTATTAAAGGTATTATGACAGTCCTGTCGTACAGTTTGTATCGTATTTAGATATTATCGATGTCCGGATTTTGGCACAATCCTTGCCACCCTACGCAGGGGACTTGGGGAGCACCTGTCTCCACCTTCAGGTGTCGCCTTCAAGTCGACTTTCCGCCGATACTTAAAATATGGCGTGTCATCTTCTCTGATCCGGTTACTCGTTTGTACAACGAGATTTGTTCCGTGATTGTCCCAAAAATTATTTCCGTAATTCGGCACCACAAGCATACACTTTTTATTATTACACTAGATGTTGCCCGCAACTTTACGTAGACTATAAAAAAAACATTCGACCACCATCTTAGGGGTGACCCAGAAAATATTTGTAATTAGTTATCTATGTGATAAAATGACCTATTGACCAAATTTCAATAATTCAACTTTAGTAGTTTAGGTTCTGCCATGATTGGTCAAAAATTAGTATCGTTTCGCTTTCATCCACATATAAAATAAATAATAGATTATTTAATAGCCTATTAAAATTTTATAGTTTGTTTTTATCTTAAGATGCATATAACCTTTTTTTATTGCGTTTTCATTGCTTTCTTTTCATTATTATCTACTAAAAAGGTCCCAAAGTAAACAAAAAATCTTAATTATTTTACATAAATAAAAAGAAAATACTTCGCAAAAGTATTACGAACGCTGTTAACTAACCAAGCAAAATTGAAAGAGGCACTTTTGTTCAATGCCATTTCTATTTGCTCTCACGGCTGTATTGTTTGCCTATTTAAATATGTGTAAAAGATTTCTCCCCTACAAAAAGGGTGATAAAAGCTTGCAATGTCAACACACTGTACAAAAGTAATCTCAACAGTTTTCCCTTTTCTTTCTTCCTTTCGAGGGACGCGAAGCCTTAATTTTACCGTGGTTGCCGGCGACCTATTTACCGTCTATGCAAAAACTCACAATTGATATTTAAATGCTTCTTTGAAAATCATAGTCGAAATATTTTTATTTACAGTAGGGGTTATTTTATTAAAGAACATTACAGAATGTTTTTGAGTGTCGTTACCTTAGTTACAACCTTTTTTTAAATTTCATTTGTTTAAGTGACATATCGAAGGTTCGTGAGCTATTTGTATTAAGCGACATTTTTGGAACTTTTAAAGTCTAAAGAGCGTTTTAAAGTTTCAATTATCAGAAAAAAAAAAATTAAAAACACTATTAATACTTTAATGAAAAAGCTGAGTATGTGTTTTTCCTAAACTTCCACAGAAGTTTTTATAGCCGTTATTACAGTATTAAATTATTTTAATACTTACTCCATAACCAATATAGGTTATTAAAGTAACTTATCCATTTATCGATGACGTAATTAAGTGTAGGTGTTGGCGTTAAACAGTTTACACTGATCTAGGTCAGACGAACGATATATTTCATGCGCATCTGAATGCGTAACTTCATTAGACTCGAACGTACTCGTAATTATGATATCTGCGGATAATAATCTTATAGCTATGAACTAAATATCTTGATGTGAATAGTTATAATAAACTTAATTAATTTTATGAAATAGTTTATTAAGAGAGCTCTATAAGATCCCACTTTATGCATGCAAACTTATAAGATTGAGTCTTTTCATCCGTTAGTAACGTTTAGTATTAGTATTATTAGTATTATTAAAGACGTTACTAACAAACGAGCATGCCGACCACCTGATTGTAAGTGACCACTGTCCCCCATAGACACCCATGATCAAACATGAGGTACCATAACCACAAATTCGTTGCTACCTCTAAGGACTAAGTTGGAAGGCCTCGGATAAGTATCCGTTCTTTACCACATTTAAACCAGAGCACGCAGCGCAAATAACTGCTATTATTACACAGAAAAGTATCTGTTCTGGTAGACTAGAACCATAAATAGTTCTTATCACTGCGTAGTATAAAATAAAGGCGCTTCTACTGTTTGTCCCTATGTATGCTTAAATCTTTTAAACTATGTAACGGATTTTGATGCGGTTTTTTATAGATAGGTTGATTCAAAAGAACGATTTATATGTAATTAAATGCGTGCGAAGCCGCGGGCAATATCTAGTACTTATATAAAGAAGTCGTTATGATGATAAAACTCATAGTTGTAGTAAATATACGCTGCCGTATTTTGTATGTCACATGTCCGTGCGTCAGAATTAGACTAATTGATTAACAGACTCGAATACGCGTCACAGCAGGCTAGTACGTCGAAAACAGTAACGTACCTGTCAGTGTTATTAATTCACCTATACAGCTACAAACAATGCGTTCTACGTATAAGCCTACTGCCCTATGTGCTCTATTTACCCACTAGTAAGCAAATGTAACTTTAGCTATAAGCTCCCCTATCTCGACTGCGATATTTATACCTGTTATGTTACTGAAGCGGCTATGTTACTGTTATTTTGCTAACCTAGCGAAAAGCTAGTTAATGACTAACTTGGCAAGTAGGATGGACGTGTTTTAAGCTTTAAAAAATCTGTGTTGAGTGATCTATATATAAAATATGAGCCTAATACTTAGACCAGATATTAATGGTGCATGTGATGCTCTACTAGCTTTTCTAATCAAGCGCTTAGTTTAACTTGATGATTGCTTACCCTTAAAATTCACGCATTTGCTTTACGAGGACCTCTGTTGGAAACAGATCTCCTCTAATTATCGCAACTACAACCGATCTAGCGGTCGGTATAATGGTTTCTCCCTCTTTAACTAGACGTGATCGCACCCAGGAATCGTTTTCCCTCATTAGCTATCAATCCTACAACGACGGTCTATGATCCACTACGATCACCTGGGCGATGAAACAATACCGTGGCCGGTCCATTGTGACTTAAACCTAAGCTGCTAAATTTAGTTCGCTTACGAATACCCACGTTAAAAATTCTGCTGCGTAAAGAATCATCAAGAATATCCTCTCATAGCAAGTTTAGCGACTCTGAGCGTCCGAATGAGGCTCATATTGAAAGCCCTCGTCTTTATACCTTCCATCCTCGGAACCAGATTGTTCTGGTAAGATCAACTGGCTGCTAATAAATACCATAAACTTAAATTGTAGAAAAAATATATTATAGAACCTTTTATGTATTTGTGGAGTTGAAGATTTTTGATATCTCCGGAGGCACCACTGCATATTTATTTCTCCCTAGAAGCAGCAGTGTTACTGCCGTATTTTGGGTTTAGTGCATTCCAATTAAGTAGTCCTCTGGGATAGCAATGCATCTGTGGCCATTTTCAGTTAATTATTTATTGTATCTGAGATTGATTACAAATGCCCATACATAAAATATAAATATGAATCTTTAAATTTAATTTATTATCTGTGGAAACGCAAAATTACTTTAAAGATACATCAATTTGCAACCGTAATCCGAAGCCGGTGAATAAAATCCGCGTCAAGTCTTGGGGACGCCCTACGAGCGAGTTGAATAGGAAGATTTGCGGCGATACCTTCAAAAAGATTTCGTATACAGAAAATGTGTGACTTCTTTGAAATTATGTCTTTGAGCATTCATCTGTGTGATATTACGTATTAAAATTAAATCATAGCCAGAGAAGGTAAATTATACAGAATAAAATATAGACTACACACACACATACACACATTAACAAACTAAGATTAGTCTACGATTATGCATTAACATCAGCCAGCGGTCTACCTGATGCTATGTGTTCCCTCCCGTCAGGCCCATGAAGCCTGTAAGCAACCCTAGATAAAATTATAGTCTAACCTAAGATTGGTATATTGGTAACAGATGCGTAGCTACTCATAAGAACTAAGTTAGAACGATGCAAAAAGTGTACTCTTACCACACATTTCAAACAGCAGTATTTGACTGTTATTAGGCAAATATAATTGTGGAGGCGGTGCCTAAGCAGTATTTTTCCACAAGTTAATCCGTTTAATATATATTTTTATTTAATAGAGTACTGCTATCGAATTCTTCGTAGAAGCCCGTTTATACTAATTAACGTCGCTCTCTATTCCCAGTATTTCTCAGTAATTGAGAGATAACACACTTTCGTAAAGGATTTAATCTTAGTGAGAGTACAAATCAATAATCGTTGCATCTTCACGTAACCTAAGACGACCTAATCAATATCATACAGTATCAAAATTGAAGAGATTAATAATCCTATAAACAATAGCTTGAGCATAACAATACAAGCGTATGTATACTATAAATACATCGGATTACGTAAGGTGCCGGCGAATATTAACAATACTAACAATGTAATATTGCATCTATTGGTCGTATTTTATGGTTAATCAGATTAGACTTAGTACGAACTTACGAAGTCGTTGCGCTTAAGTTTTTCTACCCATCAGCCTTTTGAAGTCTCCTACTGGACATAAAGCCCTATTGGGGTTTTTGATCAATAGTCACCGTGCCTGGTATATGTGTTGGTGACCGGAGTAGGTGTTGATGTAACATAGGATACACTGCTTCCCATCTTCTGGATTTTGTCCCTCAGTCGCCTCCTGTAACATCCACGGAAAATCTATCTTTTCGAGATGTAGTGTTCTAAATCAACAAAGTATTAAATATAGTAATACATGATCAATTTGTTAATGTTTCATCGGATCACTTTGTCAATGGTTATTGTACGATTAATTAATTACTCTACGTGAGTATAATGGATATAATTGATTTGACTCTACCGTATAACCATATACATAGATAGTGGATTATAGTAATCTATGTATGTATAAATTTTAGAAATCAAGTACCAGAAGTAACAACAGAATACTTGAAATATCAGGATTTAATTTCGTCTCGATGTAAAAACTATCTAAACAAGAAAAACACCTCCGGCTTCCCCATCTTTGTATAATTTTTAACAAAGTTCGTGAAAAAAAAGTGGGGGGGTCTCTCCCCCCAACCCCCACCCCTCTAGTGTCTAAATATAAAGTGTCTAAATACAAAGTTTCACTGTATTTAGACACTTTATATTTAGACACAGCTTTAAAAATGACGAATTTCCCCTCCCCTCCCTTCTTTTTTGCCCATTCTCCCCTATTTTTTTGCAATAAAAAGTAGCCTATGTTGTTTCTCAGGGTCTATTCTATCTCTGTACCAAGTTTCCTTAAAAATCGGTTCACTGGTTTAGGCGTGAAAGTGTCACAGACAGACAGACAGACAGATAGACAGACAGACAGATAGACAGACAGAGTTACTTTCGCATTTATAATATTAGTAGGGATTATAACAATATACATATATGTTCACATATACATTGATCACAAATGGGATTACCGATGAATAATCTCAAATTGTGATAAAAGGTTCGCCAGTACTGGTTTGAATGACTTAAATCTGCTAATTAATTTCGTGGTTTTATTTTATGTCATTTGGCTGCATTTGTTTGTCTTTTATGATATAGAACAAATTACTCACTTTCACAAATGGCACTACTGATGAATGATCTTAATTTGTAAAGAACGGTCTCATAAATTCTGTCGCGAGATGTGATTGGCATGTGTGGAAGACGGTTTGCCAGTGACTCTGTATATCTTAAATTTGAATGTATTTTTTTAATTATAGAACGAGACTACTTACTTACCATAAGTATGACTTCTGAACATTAATGTCCAAATGATGCTTATTTCTTATTAAAACAGAAAAAAAAAATATCGGCTCCAATTATTTTAAACCGGAATAAGTTAATTTGCTAGCCCCTTGTCTGATGTTGGCCACGGATGCAGTGCTACTTTTGGATTTGGATACTTATCACATAACTGGATTTGGTAGAGATTTCCTTGATTCCTCTCCATTGAACTCCCTTACTTCTTCAATTTTACAAAAAAATATTACAACTCAGTTTCATAATCAAGGTGTATTATAAAAAGAGCAAATAATCACTGTCCATTTGATATCTCGAATGTAATATTCAAACGAGACCACAAGCTTCATAATGACACCATTACAGTAGTTTACGGCATCCTTTTGCCCTCAAAGAGCGTTCGTGTTTCGTAGTCAAAAATTTTAGAATGCATTAAAATACGGCTCGCTGTTAACTCGAGTACTTCATTTACATCGGGACTCGGGATCTGCGGGTTTGTTTCCAATGTCTCGCGTCATAACTGTTCAATTATTAAGTAAGCAATTACGCGATGATTTTTTCAGATTTTCAGCGTAACGTCACATGACTCGTCATGAGATGGCGCTACATTTTAACTACCTATCTATTAAAATAGATTTTTGAAATACTATGCAGTTTTAGTTTTTATCAAAAACGACCAAATCAGAAAAAATCACCCCGCAGGTATGCCAGTTTTGAATTAATATCAACAAGTACTGCCACTCTCCTGACATATTGGTGACTCGACGTAATTAATTTGTAGTTATTGATTACATATACGAAAGATTTAATTATTTTAATAAGGTTTAGTATAAAATAATTTAAAATTTATCTGGAGTTGGCCACAGATGCGTTGTTATACGTCATGTATGTCCCCTATTATACCCTTCAAACCAGAACACAACAGCGCTTAACATTGCTGTTATAAGAAATAGGTGAGGCGATGGTACTTTTGGAATCGAATCTTTGAGAGTTCTACCATCTTCAGGACCTTATTTTCTGAGATACTTAAAGAACGAGAAGTACCGCACGATACTTGTTAGTGAAAACAGTCTCCGCGTATTTGCATTCGGATTACTGTCTAAATAGAAGAGAATAAGCCCCACTTTTGTACAGGTTCCACGCCAAAATTTCGGTATATCATTCATGGAGCTCCTTTATAATTAACATACCTACCGGGAATATATTTTGCTTTTTATTTCATGTGTTTTGGAATGATAGTTAATTAGTGTTGTGTCACAAAAACACCAGTCTCTTTTCCTATGTGATAATCTACCTGTATTCGAGGGCAACTTTAAAAAGACACCTGTCACCGCCGGAGCGATGCTGAGTTGTGTAGAATTTTTATTTACTAAATCCACCCGTTGGGCGTCCTCAGCGCTGCAAAGAGGATTTCGGTACTTCAAAAACGACCAGGGTCCACTGAGTGAATTTCACCATAGATCTACTATTTAGTTATCAATCAGAGTTCAGAAACAATGTTAAAAAGATCGTTAAACGTACGCTTTGTAAAAAAGCGTACTATAAAACTAGTGATTACTTGACCGATAGAACTTGTGGTCTGAAGCGCCTCCAGCTCCACATGTCTGATTAGTATAAACGTTCAAAACGTTCAAAACGAATTCTTGTGAAGAATCTACTTTGAATAAAATATTTTTGATTTTGATTTTGTTTTTAGTTTTGACGTCCACTGTTGGAGGCACCTTTCACCGCGCCAAGCGTGCACACACTGGTGACCGCGGTGAGTGTTGACATCACTGCCTTGTTCACTGATCTCTAGAAATAGGTGTGACGGTAGTCTCTACCTTATAGAAGCACACTGGTCTAACCGTCAGTTTCCAATAACTTAACAACCATTGCTAAAGTTAGCGGAGTTAGAACATACATTATTAACATCACATAATCCATGTTCTAACATCTAAAAGAACTAAAACGCAACATATTGCAATTTCCGTTCGCAAAGCAAACATATTGCAACAAAAATATTTCTCAAGCACATTATTTTTATTCATGAGAATACTTTTAAGAATATAAACTATCGTAAAACTTGCCTGTAGGTGGTTGTAGAATATTTTATGAGGAACTTTAGCTTGCTTCAAATACGGCCATTGAAACTTGATTTGTTCATGAGGTACAGCCAACTCTTGTATGCTTTGAAAATATATGAAAATTAGAGAGTAGTTTTCAAAACGATGATAGATGTCGTGTCATTTTAGAGACATATTAGTAGATCTACATTCTTATTTTACGTAAGGAAGTCTTGCATTTCTGTGGAAAGGGGGAAAGTCAGGCGACAGCCTTACATAAGCAATCAGGAGTGACAACGCATCTGTGATTGATAAGTAGAACCCATGCTCTATTATTTATTTTAACCTAGAAACATAAAGTAAAGTATTCCGTACGTTTTTAGGTAAAAAAAAGTTATGATTTTGTTTCTAAGATTTATAAACATTTTTTTGAGTTACAGTAATAACGCTTTTCAGCGTCGACATGGAGTTAGTTAAACATAGATACATATCTTTGTAGTTAAACCTATTTATGGTTATCCAAGTTATCATCAAGCGTGTTAGCCCATTACTTTAATATTGTAAAAAAATAAAGAAATCCATAATAGCTATGTAATGTAAAAGACAAGTCAACCTCTATTTCAGACCTACTCTGAACTAGAAAGTCCTAGTTGGGTGCGCGCTCAGAATTCTTTAAGCGAGCCAATTCTCATGCAAGTCACGCCTGTTACAAATTTACAGGCGATTCATTCGCTATCGAATTATTAGGCATTGATCTTTTTAAAATTTCGTCGACTAATTCGTTTCGAGTCGCTACCTCTTGGAATTCCGATGGAATAATTTGATTGGACGACCAATGAATGACTAATCGTTCCCGTTGGTCGGTAATATTCCTTTTTGCTGAATTTTATGCGGATGGCGAAATTGGTTCGATTGCTTCTAAGTACTGTGGAAATTGTGTTAGTGTATTAATTTCTATCGGTGATAGTCTAACGTTTAAATTCGGCCTCAGAATCGGGGGTTATTTTGCACTCGGCTAGCGCGGTATACCATGGCCTAAACCGATAGGGACCAATTGAACTCTAAAAGGAGACCAGACGAGACAGTAAAGGGTTAATAAGGATGACTTTAAATAAATGTATAAAATAGTTCATTTTTAATTTATGCTAATGCCTCTTTTTGGGACCATTTTCGAAAATAACGATTTTACTGTTTATTTACGTATATAAAGATTTACTGCATTTTTTTTATATTTCATTAAAATAAAAAACATACCTAACATGAAGTTTGCCTGAAGGTAAGTAATTAATGATGCTTATAGACCTCTGCAATCAACCTCAGATAATTCCTGTCCTAAAAAGACAAATGCCTCCTGTGTCTCTCCCTTACAAACTTGTCGCACCCTTCAAACACAGAACACTCTATACTGTACTTAATACAAAAACTTTTTTATTGAATAGAACAAAATAAACCTGCGCCAATACATTACCAACAGAACAATTGGAGCGTTCAGTAATAAATATCTCCCTACTTGAGTGTGTACAAGATATTTTTTCGATATACATAGTTCACGCTTGCATGGATCTGTATCATTCTTACATTTAACATCATTGCTCGGTACAAGTATTGTCTTATCCATATTATGTCTATCGTGTATATTTTGACGTAGATAAGTAACATAGCAGAGGTGTATGTAGGTACTAAACTGATCAAACATTTTTTGAAACGAAACTTTAAAAAAGATTATTAGAAATAATTCAAGGAAGTGTTTGATCCGCGGCCAGACTTATGATAAGTTAAGATTTTTATTCTAGGTCTGGGATATTGTGTAACTACTTATTTGTTTATGTTAATAAATACTAATGTATGTAATGTAATATTCTATAAGTGTAAAAGGATTATTATTATTTTTTATAAGATTAATGCAGCAAACGTGTTTTGCAGTCCATTTTATGGTAAACTAATTGATTCCCGCAGATTTACCCGCATTTAAAAAGTAAAAAGGACATAGGACAGTACATATTTAAACATAACTGAAATCTCTCTCTCTCGCGAGGGGGCCCGCATGCGCGTGGAACGGGCGCTAATGCTTTTTGCAAATATTAAAGTATCCTATATTACGCCTTAGACCTTACGCTATCTTCCAGTAAAAGTCCAATCAAAATCGGTCCAGCAGTTTAGAAGATTCAGCCAAACAGATTTTTAATTATACTTTCATGCGCATTGAGTAAAAAGTTGTTATTTTGAAATCACGAATAGACACTTCAATTTTATTTATTTATATAAACTACCACATAAAACAGGAATACGGATTCGTTCTCGTCAAAATTTATATTTTAAAATAAACAACATAAAACAGTAAACATAATCACTTCTAGGTAAGTTGTTTAGTCTATGACAAGATGAACGTAGCGCAAGTCCTCTTATTGATTGGAACCTACGGAATCTCATTTCCTGCTACGGATATTTTATATCTTCAACCCTCGATACAATGGGAAAAATAAGTGTGTACTTTGTTTACTGGAGGGAAAATAAACTTTTGTATGCTGTATTTTTCACTATCTACATATAAAAGGCGCTGATAAAATTCTAGCGTTTTTTCTTTTGTTTGTCAACCTTTTTTGTTTGAAAGCTATTTAAAAAAGATTTATTTTTGTTATCCGAATGTCTTTTTATTATCCGAATTGCATTTGCACCGACTTCGTCGTTATAGGTATCGTGTATACTTTCATATGCATTAAGTAAAAAGATGTTATTTTGAAATTACAAATAGACAATAATTAATAGTTATAAAATGCATTCTTGGAAAACACGATTTTCCTCTGACGAATTTGGCGTACTAATTTACTATGTTTTTGGTTAGAACAAATTTTATCACTTAAGTTTGGTCACAGACTTGATCCAGGGTACATAGGTGGCTACGTTGACGTAGAAGCCCAGGCGTACATCACTACAGCTCATGTCACCGATGAACGAAGCCAGACCTACTAGCGTATTTTTGTGGACTAACGGACTCCCTGAGTCTCCCTGAAAACATGAAGGATATTACAATTATTATTTACTACATATAGGCAAACGCCATTTGTTATTAGTAAGAAATAGCAGAAATAGCAGTTTAGTTAAAAATAAATTTCACATTAAGATAGCACCACTTTTCTTTCTATGTCGTAAGTGATTAAATGTCGATTCACGATTTTAGGATTAACAATCAGTATTACAATCCAGTCAGTTAACTATCCTTAAGAGTTTCATTAAAATGATACCGTTAATTTATAGTCTATTTATACCACCACCTCTATAAACATGCATTGGAGCAGCGTGGTGGAGTACGCTCCAAGCCTTTCTCAGTTGTGGGAGAAGACCCGTGTCCAGCAGTGGGACATAAAAAGGGTTGCGGCATACAACAGACATATTAGTCTCTGGTATAAACAAGTCCTATCAGCCTTAATAGTCTGTCTATTGACAGCCACGAAATAGATAGACAAAACAGTTGACAAGCAAATAGACAAAAAGACAAGCAAAAAATGTTCAGGGACTTACAAAACACATTCCTGGTTTATTTTCGGGACGTTTGCCGCAAATAATTGCTTTTTCCAGTTTCCCCAATTGTGGCTTGATCCACTGTTGGTACTCTCGAGGCAAGAGACTAAAGCACTCCTGAGTGGATAGTCTTACTACTTCCATCCATTTCACGGTTCTTGATAGCTGACCCGACTGCAATTCGAATAGCATTGAATAAGCAAATAAGCATTATGTCGATAATTCGTGGCCCCATCCATGGATATGAGCAATCAAGAATATGGAACAGTTGATGACGATTTTTCGGGCGTTCCAACTTAGTCCTCAGGGTTAGCAACGCACCTGAGGTCAACCTCAGGTTGATCTTAACTTGATCTTATCAGGGGTTGATTACAGGTGTCCATGGGCGGTAGTGGCCACTTAGCATAAGGTGGACTGCATGATCGTTTGCTACTTCGATCATATATAAGAAGTAGGTGAGGCGGTGATGCTGCCGGAGTCAGACTACAAAGGGTTCCACCGCCTCTAGATATGAACAGAGCTTTACCTACCTCATCCCTCCCTCTCCCAACGAACATATGATTGGGTTCAGCAGAAACACTACGTGGTAAAGGTATTGCTTTGATTTTATTCGTGAACTTTAAGGGTTTCGCTAGATGCAACACTGCGATATCATTCTGTGTTATCTCATAATCCTTGATTATCGCTTCTGGGTGTATAATTACTCTATCGTACGTCACTCGTAGGCTGTTCTCGAATGTTTCTCCTCCTACCCATATGATATTTTGACCAGGAACTCTATAAAATCAGAATATGAAATTATTTTATATTTCGAAGGATTTATTTGGGAGATTTTTCGTAATGTATCTCGTAATGTAAATCTCGTCTCATATACACAAGACCCCCATCAAGTTACCATTGTAGATTATTGAAGATCTATCAGATCTAGATGCAAACACAGCTCTGAACAAGTTTAGTCAACACGTCTGGCATGCGTGTTGGTAACCGCTGTAGACGTTGATGTTACATAAGAAGATAATGCTACATCTTCTAAATTTTTTCCTCAGAATGTTCGAGATTTGAAAGTAGAGTTAATTAAACGATAAACTTACACTTTATTGGAAACGCAGTGGGCAGCGGTGACCACCCAGTCTTTGGACAAGATGGCCGCTCCACATCCATCTAGACCGGCGTAGTAGGGGAAGTCCTCGATCCTTGCAGTATTCCCATACAAAATTCGGGCTGACCGAGTCTGGTCTACAATAAAGGTATTTAAGTTGATTTTAAGCAACGTTTAGGCAAAAGGAGCACAGAGCTCTCCGGACCAAGTGGACTGATGACCTGAAGAAGACCGTGGGAAACCGCTGGATTTAAGCACAGGACCGGTTGGAGTGGCGCCATCTAGGGGAGACCTATGTCCAGCAGTGGACCTTAAAAGGCTGGTGGATGAAAGTTGTTTTTTTGTTTATAAGTTTGAAGTAGCAAATGAGCATTCCCATATGCACTTGAAAGTAACTTCATAGAACAGGGTTTCTACTTAAAGCTAAGGGAGGATCATCATAAGTTGGCTGGCATCCACACAGAAAAATGCCAATTGAAATCAATAGTTTCATTGACTCTCTATGAAGGTGGTAGAACCCCATGTAGTTCGACTCCGGCGGCACCACCGCCACACCTATTTCTGCCTTATAACGGCAGTGTTGAGCACTGCCATGTTCTGGCTTACAGGGTGTGGTCAGGGAGACAGACTTATCCGAGGCGTTCCATCTCAGTCCTCATGGGTACCAACGCATCTGTGGTCAACCTCAGGTATGATTACAAATGTCCATGGGCGGCAGTGGCCACTTAGCATCAGGTGGACTGCAAGCTCGTTTGCTACTCACATGTTATAAAAAAAGTCTTTACACGTCTAAATTATTGTATATAGAGGTAATACTTAATCGATATCGAATAAATAATTCCTATAAACTTCAGGGAATATTCTTACCATCTCCATCTAAATTTTGTGCCAATACTACGTATAATATGGAACACAATACCACAAATAGCTTGAAATTAAATACTCCTATTTTACTAAACATCTTTACTCAAGTTTCTATTATGTTACAATTGTATGCCTTTTAACGAGTACTGAATAATTTATATACAAACGGTTTGACACATTACAAAGTAATTTACAAGATTCCTGAGAAATATTATTACGATAAAATAAACTTTTATAAAAAAAGTTTTTTTATTACGTATATACATACTTGTTTTTGTTTGCGGATCTACCCATGCATTTTTATAAGTACTTTGCCTCTATTAGAAATTTAAAAATTTTGTTATGTCCTATAAAGTTGCCAACAGGGTTTTAGTGAAGACCACACATAACTCGATCTTTCCTCCAATAACATCGAGTATCATTTAAAGAATTCCCCCGTAATAAAAAACAGTGTATTTTTAGTCGGCCTCAAATAGGACTGTAACTAATCTAGGACTGATTACAAATGATTATGGGTAGAAGTGACATTTTTCTTATTATATGGATATACCTACTCATTTGCTGGTTCTATAACAAAATAAATTTCAATTTTATTTCTATGTGTATGTATGCAATAAAATCTTTATTGTGAGTCGATGACGTAGAAAAATAAAATTATTTACCGCGTGTTTTGCGAGGCGTAAAAATACCGCAAATTGTCTATACTTTATCTTGTAGAAAGCAAATGTTATTACCAATCAGTCGTAAAATATTTCCTTTGGCTTCCGAGGAATCTTTACGCTTTATATTTGACGTAAGCCACTTTACATATCGCTTCGATAAGTCGAAGTTTTCGTTTGGAAATATATTTGTTTGGTCTTACTTCGTTCGTTATTTTGCCCATTTTGATCTATACCTATATATAAAACTGAAGTGTCTGTAGGTGATGTCAAAATAACATTTTTTTCTCGCTGCATATGAATTTATACAAGATACCTGTAACAAAAATGCCGAAATGAAAGCCGTATAACTTATGTTTAAATATGTATGCAATTTTACTTCATTAACGTGGGTGAAACCGCGGGGATCAGCTGTCTATAATAAACAGCATTTTATTTTGTCCGTTACTGTCCTTGCTATGTCAACTAAACTCTAAGCACTTATCATACTTAGGAAATGTAAATGTCGCCAAAATACCGTTCAGTTGACGCTGATCCCTGCAAAATGGGATATTTACATGATGATCCTACATTATTGCTAGTTCCGTCTGTCGTTCTGTAGTTCCCTATAGGGTTGTTACAGTTCGCACCCTCATTATTTATAAGTATAACACACCCTTATTGTAAATGTTGTGATACTATGAGTATTATTTAATAAAATAGATGTTGCAATGGGCGAGTTTGATTAATTTGATGGTAGGTGCTTATTATCAGCTCATCTGTAATAAACCTCGGATAAACGGGGGCCTGAATTCAGTTACCGATTTTTTTTATTAATGTTTTACTATAATTAAAACGGTTACACCAATTACATTAATTATAGAGACTATCCGTTAGGCCGGATACATTGTTACCTCGTTAAGTTTCTAAGTAGGAATGGTAGTATTAGTGTTTAATATTCGAAGAAGCATTAGGAAAGGCTGTGACGCCCGTATTATAACAAGAATGCTTCATCGCCTTAATTGAATCATAGTATGTTACACTATGCGTGTTTAAATATTAATTAAAAGTAACAAAATTATTTTCATAAGTTTAAAAATATATGTACATATAAAGTATTTACATAGTTAAACGTCGAATTTAAACTATGGTAAAAATTAACAGTTAAATGTGAGAAATGTGAAAAAAATCATAAAAGAAATAATTTTATGATTTAACGATAACACTAGGAGATATTATTGGAATACATTATATTACTTACATTTTTTTATAAGATCGAAGTAGCAAATGAGCATGCAGTTCACCTGATGGTAAGTGGCCACTGCCGACCATGGACATATGTAATCAACCTTTCACACCCGTTTCACGCCTTTAAAACACGTTTTATTACTACGACCCGTGTTAAAACTGTCATAAGACGTAGTTTATATGGGCTACTAGGCATATAAATTTAGTTATAATACAACTAGAAAATTTATATTTGGAATATGTTATACAAAAACTCTTTTAAAATAAATTCTATAATCTGAGGCATATTTGGTGTGAGGTTAAAAGTAAGAAAGGTAATAAACGAAGGCTTACTATGAACCCTTACCGTCATATGTTGGCTTCGCTAATTGGTATCGAGCGACTACTGTTACTACAAAACAATAATTAATTTATATAAATTACACGAAGCAGCCAACGACACAGCAAACAATTTATGTTTTGAAACGAAATTATTTTCGTTTGCGTCTGACTTGTTTCACCGGCGACCGTTAAGCGATAAGCGAGCTTCATTCATAGAAAAGGTGGCATTTCTTAGTTAGTTAGTTGACATTGATGACTTTGACATTGACTTTCTATCATAAAATATATTGATTGTTGCGTAGTTTTAAAGATCTAAGCGTATACTTAAACCTTTAAATCCCTATACTCAGATAAATAAAATAGATAGATTACTCACCGCCTTGTATTTGAGTGAAGCCAAAAAACTACGCTACTTTCATGTATTTATTCGCACACAGTTACACAAAACTAGTGTAGTTTCTTGTCTTGTTCTTGTAGTACCTTTAGTTTATTTACGCTCACATAATCAGTTTTATAACCCGACCATTTTAAAAATGGCTTCGTTTTGTTGTTAGGAATGATAGATCTACTTACTTTATTTATCTGAGTCCCTATATATATAGCGAAAAGCGACTTTGTTTCATACTATGTAGTGATAGTGATCTAAAGGTTATAGTATCTTACGTATTAGCAAACGTTATTGCTTTTGAACATAACTTTTAACTTATTTCTAATGTATAATGGCAGTGTCCTGTTTTTATAGATGTGTTTCAATTTAGTCTTTAGAAAAAAAGCATTAGCGCATACGCCACGCGCATACGGCCGCCGTCGCAAGAGAGCGGGATGTTACCTATGTTTAGATATGTATTCCTTTTTACTTTTTAACGCGGGTGAAACCGCGGGGATCAGCTAGTAGCGAATAAACCCTCCGTTCTCGTTAACTCGCGGTCGATGCAACGCGCTCACCGCGCTATATTTTATCATGTCGCAAAACTTTTTAATTAAACGCTCATGTTGTTACGAGCATACGATTCCGAATTGTTGCTTGTAAGGTTTTTGAACAGTAATAAAAAATGGAATGGAGTGGAAAAAATCTAGCCATTCACAAATTTAAATCTATATAGCTTTTACGAAACAATTTCCGTATTGGAATAACAGTACCATGAGTAATTCTGTCGTCGCTTCTGTCTGGTTATAAGATAGATTTAACAAGCCTATGACACTTATGTTAACAGTACCATCTTTTGTGACAATTATCCTGCTTATCAAGCGATTTCTACCCCACTGTTAGGCATATCCTCAGTTAGAGAAATTTAAGCAATAGATCACCGCGCCGGCCTAGTAGGAATCGGTAGATTTCACACACTTACACGCCTCCTTCTCTGAAACCTGAAACAAGGAGACCCTTGCCCAGCAGTGGGACACTAATGGCTAGAAGACAATAAATTAAAAAAATCGGCCAAGTGAGAGTAGAACTCGCACATGGAGGGTTCCATACCACTAAATGTTTCTTAGCATAATAAGGAT
>DWPV01001122.1:0-22378 GCA_018251915.1 Urbanus proteus proteus | reverse complement strand
GAATGTGGATTACCAACCTAGCCATGGATACAAAACTCACGAGTATACGATCGTGGTACCTAAGTTGATAGATTGCATTAGTAGTTAGAATACGTTTGTACTGTAAAGTTGAGATAAAAACCGTTGAGGCCGTTGAGAGACCGTTGCGATAAAGCTCAATAGATGAAAAAAAAATGTAATGAATGTGTGAACTTGAGAAATGATACTGATTTATATACATAGTATTAAACTAGTAATATTAGCTTAAAAACAAAAAACCCGCAGTTTTAAGCAGTCTAAAACGTCTTTTTTTAGTTTTCAGGCACTATATTTAGAAATTATATAGCCCATGTCACAATTTAGATGAATCCAACCACCTTATTGTATGTTATAATCTGTCAAGCCGTTTGTGCTATAGGGCGTGTCAAAGAAAAGGACATACATACATATATACATACATACACTCAAAAAACATTATACTCCTTCTGGCGCAGTCGGCTAAGAATGTTACTTTAGCTACTCAGAATTTCATACACATACCTAATGGAATTTAATAACGAAATAATATCCGTTTCAGATCCACTACAAATATTTTTCCTATATACGTCAGATATCCGTGGATACGGATACGGATATCCGGCACATCACTATTTACGAGTAGGCTGAATTCACCTGGTTGTAATTATACAAAAAGTTGTCTTCCCTCCTAATTAGGAAATGTTTTTTGGACTTCCCAACAGAGTGCTGTTAAACCAAATGTCATATGTGAAGTAGGTTTTTAATGAGCTGTAGGTATTTGTAATACCATTGCTGTACTTGTGACTTGTATTTTCAGACCTTTTTATGTTTTAATTCGGAGATGTAAATGAAATTCTACTTTGAATCAGTATTGTGCAAGAACAGTGGTTCTCAAACTTTTTTGGTGGCTGCCCTTTTGAAAAGTGAATTTTTTGTCTGAGTCCCAAAATAAATGAAAAAGTTACGTGCATTATTTTTATAATGGGTAATCATGTTACAATTTAAGTGTACCTATACTTTAATAATATAAAAATAATCTAATGAGAGTAGCCTCTGCGAGGGCTCCGCGGAGCACACTTTGAGAATGGCTGTGCAAGAAGGTACCGCCGCAAAACTTTCTGCATACTAACAGCAGTAGTACGCGCTGCTTTCTTCTAGTTTGTATGGTCTGGTGTGGTAGAGAGATATACCTATTTTCCGAGGCGTTCCAACTTAAGTTCTTAGGGGAAGTAATGTATCTGGATTGACCTTAGATATAACCCTAATGTCATCTGGAGTTGATCATAGATGTCCATGGGCGGCAGTGGCTACTTACCATCAAGTGGATGGCATGGTAGCTTACCACATAATTTAAAAAATCTTATTTCACAATTTGCATATTCTCTCACATATAACTCAGTATGATGACCAAAGCTATGATAACACTCCTATCACTCACTGTCAGGCTGCTCCTAGTGACTAACAACGCTCTCCTGGTCGTAAATTACAATTTCTGCACTAGAAAAATAAAAATGTCATACACATGCTCTCTACCATGCCAACTCCATTCACTATAAAACACAGATTTTTAATACTATTTCATTTTTGGTTTGAAAACCGTTATTTTACTCTTTATGAAAATTTTGGTTTTTAGTAAAAGTCGTTGTGAATTTTGTCTGTAAAAAGTATTGAAGTGCTGTTTTATTCTGATTTCAAGGTCAATTGTCGTAAGGTAGACATACTTAATTACTTATCCGAGACGTTCCAACTTCGATAAGTAATTCCAACTTAGTAGTTTAAAACAATAGTTTTCTTTGCCAAATTTTGTATTTATACTATCAACGTAGGCGGTTTAAATGTAATTATTTTGTAATACATGATTTAAGAGGTTACTTAATGAATTAATTATATTTTAAACCGCCTACGTTTATATTATAAATAAACTCTGTAAACTCATCACTATCACTGCATAGTACATATAAAACAAAGTCGCTTTTCACTGTCTGTCCTTATGTAAGCTTAGATCTTTAAAACTAAGCAATGGATTTTGATGCGGTTTTTTTATAGATAGGATGATTCAAGAGGAAGATTTATAAGTATTTTAACGCGTGAGCAGCCGCGGGAAAAAGCTAGTCTATTATAAACTATATTACACATTGTTTGTAATATCCTTGCTATTTATTTCCAAAACTGGATTAAATAGAAAATATCAAAATAAAAAATTAATATATTAAAATTAATACTGTTTGTCTGGCCTGATATTGTACCCGGAAACTTCTCTGTAGACGACGCCACTACGCGACACACGTAAGATGTCGTTGTAACAATATTAACAACATTTATAGATAATATCAAGTTTTACCTTTACCCAAGACGCATTTGCTGTATCTATTCAATGCCTCAGTACATTGTATTGTTATCGATCAGAAAATGGAAGGGGCGGCCATTCTAAGAAATTGAATGTCGACTTATAAGGAACCATTACAAATTAATAACGCACGTCAGAGTTGTTATTTATATCCATTTTATATCTTTGTAATGTCAGGGCCACTGCTTTAAAGCTATAAGTTTTCATTTAATAAAAGTAGCAAACGGGATTTAGTGCTCATAATGAGTTCTTGCATCTAACGACATCAATAAACTGAACTTAAACGGTTATGTACTGAGTTCTAGGAATATGGTTAATCACTATAAAAGAGCTTTTATTGTGTGCGTATTTGTATTTATGCGTGTGTGTATTTAAATACTATTAAAATAAAATATTACATCCTAATAATTATTATAAATGGGATGATCTATTTGATTGTTTGAGACGCCTTCACGCTTAACTACTTTTTGTTTTGACGACGAGGGGGTAATCTTCAAAGGGTACGCGACGCCTTAGGAGCAACACCAGGTTATGTGGGATTTTTAATGACACCAGGTTATAATATATAACATATAACAGGCAAGGAATACTGTAGCCTTATTTTGGTCCCAGAACTACAGGGACAACGCTTTAACTACTTAACCGATCGTTAGCAACGCATTTGTGGCCAATCTCAGGTAAGACTCAATTCTTATCTGGGGTTGATTACAAATGTTCATGGGCGGCAGTGGCCACTTTACATCAGGTGGACTATATGTTCGTTAGCTACTTCAATCATATAAAAAAACCTACTACTATTATACCTATGGCCTCTTGATATGAATGAATAGCATTTGCATTATACCTGAAGCATACAATCTTAACTATTGTAAATGGACATATACACATTGGCGCCGGCAAAGCCGCGGGTAAAAATTAGTTAAGAAATAATAACAAATATCATAAAACTGGAGCCAGTCACTCGTGGCTCATCTCGTAACCCTCTGCTTTCGGTCCGCAGAACTTCCTAGTGGCTCTTTACATTTTCATTTAGGAAATCCGTTATGAATGTACCTATGTTACTACAAAACTTATCGTATTGTATCATTTTAAAAACCCTGTTTCGCTGACTTTCACAGATGTTCTGCTTATATTTATCGCATACTGACGTTTACCCGCAGCTTTACACGCATTTAATTACATGTATATGTATGTATGTATGTTATATGTATGTAATTAAATGCGTCACTCACTATCTATTAAACAATCTGCATCAAAATCCGTTCCGTAACTTTTAAGATCTAAGCTTACAGGACAGACAGCGGAGAGCGACTTTATTTTATACTATGTAGTGATTTTTGACATTGATTTGGTAGGTAAAATATAATAGGTACATATACATCTATGTATAAGCAACATTAAACGTAAAAACATTAATTTTGATAAAATTTTAACAATAGTATTTTGATAAGCGAATTGTTAAACCGCTTATACGTCCAATATCGACATACTTAATCCTCAATCAGATTATCATATTATTTTCCATTTTCGAATTAATAAATTGACAAATAATTTGTATGCGTACGCCTATTGTTCATCTGATTACGTTTTGTGTTAAATGTATTAAAACATTGCAATGTTAATTTTATGATGATATAACCCTTGTGGTACGGCTCCGGCAGCACCACCGCCACACCTATTTCTGCCTTATAACAGCAACGTTAAGCGGTGCTGTGTTCTGGCTTGAAGGGTATGGTAAGGGAGACATACTTATTCGAGGCGTTCATGCAGCATTCAGGTAAGACTCCGTTCTTATCTGAGGTCGATAACAAATGTCCATAAGCGGCAGTGGCCACTTACCATCAGATGCATGAACTAATTCTATAACTAACTCGATGTTAAAACTCGTCCTCATAAGTAGGACTCATTCAAAGCTAGGACTCCCCTATCTATGGTTAATGCCTCTGCCTCCATAGATATATACATTTGGACCACTTGCCATGAAGTGGAGTGTATCATCGTTGCTATTTCTATATTATAAAATGCCATTACGGAGAAATGTTCTCCACGGGTAGACATAAGATATTTAAACTGGAATTTGGTTTCCACCCGACTATTTAATACATATTGAAACATGACGACAAGCGGTTACTTTACAAGGACTGTATTGTGTGGCGATTGTATGCAATTGAGATTTATGTGACAGTATCGGGTCAAGGATTTACTGGAGCTGACAATTGAGGACATAACGCCTTCTCCTTTCCGCCAAAACAGTTTCGGGAACGTACGTAACTATAAATCTTACAAGAAAAATTATTATGTTAAATTTTTACGCATGTTTTCTTTTAGAGCACTTATACATAAATAATCTTTTTTCGTAATATACAAATATATTATTTTTAACGACGAGTCCATGGAGCAGTCGCCATACTGGTCTAGATCGGGGTTCGATCCCCGGTCAGACGGATAGCATGAATGATGAATTTAAATTTTTGTTCTGGGTTTGGGTATTTGAGTACCCATGGTATCCACGACGCAGGGACAAAATTCTAGCGTTTGATTGACGGTTTTTATAAATAAACAACGCAAATCTCAAGCATAAATAAATTAAATAAAATTTACAGTGGTAATAAAATGTATACCCCTATCGTACGTGGAAGAATGTGAGGTAACATCAATTTACATAAACTAGAATAATGATATCATTTTAAATTCCAAGTCGCATAAGATGATCTGAATGCCAAGGAACCATTTGTAAGAGGTGCCCCGCGACTTGGCGTTACAAATGACGCCTTCTTATCTGAGAGGAGCTTTCGCGACGCTTTCAATGTGAGAGCTTCGAAATTATACAAATGTGGCTTAACGCACAAATATGCGTTCCTTTACAATATTACATTGAAATTACAGAATAAAAAAGGTTATTAGTAACATCATTTCAGAAAACTTTTTAATTGATATGTATGTTATGAGAGCTGTAACCAAAATAACCACATACATGAAGAGTATTAAAAAGGTTATTAGTAACATCAGCTCTGATAACTTTTTCAATTAACATCAATGTTATGAGGGCTGTAACTAAAATAACCACCTATACACATATACAAACACCCAGACCCAGAACGGAAATCTAAATTCATCATTTAGATGTCTGTCTGGCCGGGAATCGAACCCGGGACCCATTGCTCGTCAGACCGGTATGGTAACCGCTCCGCCACGCGGGTCGCGATAAGAATATAATGAAAATTCCAAACACAGATAAATAAAATAGGTAGATTGCTCACCGCCTTATATTTGAGTGAAGCCAAAAAACTACGCTACTTTCATGTATTCATACGCACACACTTACCCAAAACTAGCGTGGTTTCTTGTCGTGTTTCGTGTCAGTTCCTTTAGTTTATTTACGCTCACATAATCACTTTTATAACCCGACCATTTTAAAAATGACTACATTTTTTTGTTAGGGATGACAGATCTACCTACTTTATTTATCTGAGGGTTGATCTAAGAATTGGTTTCGCTTTCAAAAAATGTCTCTCGATATTGGTGACGGATGGATTGTACTTGTATTTAGGTATTGGGAGGAGCTTGACATTGAAAATCTTACCGGTGGCTGTAAAATCTTCTTGTCTATAAAAACATATCGGTTTTCTCTTCACTGGATATTCGAAAAACCTTCCTAAGCTGGAATATAAAGCACTTACGTGGTGTCCCATTACAATTTGTTGTTTCTCTAATCGTATAGGCTTTTGACAATGTCACAATTGTTTTAAATATTTTCAAAGCAGTTTCCTTAAGTTCGACATAATGATATTACTAAATTATTTCAACTTTTCGGAAGTGATAATAATGGCTGTGTATTTAAACGATGTAAGTTTTTAGAGATTTTACAATTATCCAAAATTTAAATGGCCTACGTGGAGTTGTACGTGGTATTCTTATATTCTGGATTACCATGAAACAAATAGACAACAGGAAGTGGCACGTGGGCGACTTTAGGCAACTACCAGTATGATCAGCTTAGCATACTTAACGTTAGTGCTTGTCAGTCATTGAGACACGTAAATTTTGTTTTGCGGGTGGTAAAATTTTTGTACAACTTCGTAAACGTGCCCCGTTCATTGTTGACAACAGACAACCAATAAAAATGCAGGTTTTTTAGTGGTGAGAACACGATAAGGTACTGATTTTTAAGTGCTTGTTTGGCTACACCGGATCCCATACTAATCGGCTCCTATGCCACTTTCTGTTGTCTTTTTCTATCATAATGATTTTCCGTACCAGGTTTTATGTCAAAGTTCATGTAGAATCAATTTTAATTACTTCTAGTTATTCTGATTTAAAAATAAGAATATAAAGGGATTTTAGGTCTATAAATAAAACACCAATCTCTATCAATCACTTGATTAATTTTTAATACAAAATTCCATTAAAAATTTCAAAAATTCCATGACATATATAGCGTCATGCACAATTGATAAGATTATAGAATCAAGGTATGATTTACCGAAAGGATAAAATAATGTAAATGAAATATGGTAAGCAGTAAATTATTCTAAATTAAAATATAGGAACATTTTTAAAATTATTCAGTCTTTTTCCTTAATGACAGGAGTGTAACGTAAGATACATTTTATAAAAAGAAAAAGACTGTTGTCGACTGTCGTGCAACAAAAACTTATTGAACTGAAGATTTACGGCTCAACGCAAACGCGGAGCTAAGCAATGTGACTAAGAATTTGGACGCATAGTTAATGGGGAAAGAAGGTAAGTGTTCTGCTTAATCTAGTAGACAACAGACTTCTAAAGCGGTGATTATACCACCGCTTTCGTTTCAGTCTTATATTAATATTACAATCATTAATCAATTATAATTAAACCGAACATGAGGTAGAGCGGTTATAAAATTTGAACACAACTATACACGGAAACGAGCAAAAACCATGAATGATAAAATAAATAAATATGTTAACTGGATATCAAATGACTTTATAATGTGGGTATATGTGACAAATAAAAACTATACATAAAAAATAGGTAAAATATTGATTTGGTATACGCCGACCACAGTCTGTCGGAGCATACCTAATAATTTAACTGGTCATAATTATTTTATGATTTAAAATAAATAGATATGATAATAATACCATATAATTATAAATTCCAATTAAATAAATAAAAATGTGTACCTACAATAGACTTACGTATACATACATATATATTGGGTTTATCAAAATACTGTACTATAAATGAATAAATGAATTCAATAAATAATATATGAAATGAATATGTAAAATATGGGATCTGCTCGTTTCCACATAAGTCGCCCCGCGGGGAGCTTCGGCCGACCGGACAAAAATACGCTCTAACCCCGAGGCTCGTGTACAAAAATACTACTTAACTTACTTACTTATCGTGATACACTATCACTACTGCATTCGTCGCCCCTTCCAATACTACGTAATTACCAATATATTATATCATCCAGAAATCACTAAAACTCGTTAATAAATAGAAGCAAATTGTGACACTAATACACTACATCAAGCACACACTGAATGCAATTTTTGTGTGAATAATCAAAAATCCCTTAACCCTATTCCGACGCCCAAAGGGGAGACGAATGTAGACATCCAGTACTCTAAGACTAACACAACACAAGCGTCTATTTTAAACATTAAAATAGCACAAATAGAATGGCTCGATACAATTTCCTAAAATCTCATTTAATCGTATTAATATTATGCAGTTTCCGTGTTGCGTCTCACCGACGACACTTCATACATAGGCCGGCCGGTAATCGCACATGGGATCCGATTGATACGATAACGAGTCAGAATTGTCAAATTCGTATCAATGATCCGTGTGATACAACGGCCAACCCTTAGTGAAATGTCGTTACAATCATCCAGTTTGAATTAATCCAAACATCAAAAAACTTGTACAAAATTACAATCACCTTCAAATATTTAGTACTCAATTTTATTGTATCTATCACAAAACCACTATTTTACTGCTAGCTCCTAGCAGCTTTCACATAACTCACATCTTTACCTTGCGATCAAATTTCGCCTTGACTTTGTGATTACATCAAAAAGAACATAAATGTACTGAGAGATTTGGTTCAACACTTTTATAAAGTGGTGGTCTTGGGTTGGTCATACACGAAACAATTTTGTCCAATTAGTATCATTTCATTAGTATTTTAATTTATTCAATCTAGCACAAGATCACATTTGACTTTTTTAATTATAGCATAGTTCTGGATTCAATAGTGCATTCATTCAACCAGAATGGTCTTTATTAAACCTGGTTCTAATCTCCATGTTTGAACCAGGTTTAGGCGTCAGATTGTGTTGATTCATGATTTTAAAGTTTAAATAGTGTTGCAATATTATATTCAAACAATCGTTCTACGTCATCTTTGTTGTCAGTTTTTACAATTTTTTCTAAAATCCAGGATTAAAGTCCAGCATTCAATTGGCCCATTGTCAGGCCTTTCTTATTCTCTCACTAGATCTAGCATTTAAAAGTTTTCCGTCCAATGTGACTGTACTTTTTATGGCAAAAGAGTTTCATCGTGAGTGACCAATCTAAGATACCGGCGTATCGACAAAATAATTAAAATAACGGAAATATACGTAAAATTAACAATACAGAATTAAATGCGGAGAATTAAGTAATGAGTTAGCCGCTTACAGTGGAGTAGTATGGACACGTTTATAGATACACAGTTTTCCGGGTATTTTGTCGAATGGAAAGACCATATGAAATTATATATTATGTAAACAAGTTTATCTTGGTTTCAATAAACATTAAAATTCAAAATGGTGGCTTTTCTATTTACCTTTAACGTCTTCTTAATTTATAAGCGGTAAATAAATATCCGCCATTTTGAACAACGTTATATATCGAAATATGTAATAAGTAGCTCCTATACATAGTTCAGTTTAATTAAACCATACAATAAAAGAGTATATGCATCATAATGTTACAGATATACATATACTTAGTTGATAAAAAATCGGTGCAAATCCATCATCAATATCTTTAAATAATTATTCTTTCGTGCAATTTAATTTCATATGGTCATCTCCATCCTATGAAGGTAGGTATTTATCTTAATTCATATTATCCGCCCAGGAAAACAGCTACCTACAAACGCGTTATTTTTAAGGCCCGCGACCAGTTAGCTATGTAGACATGACTATAAATTTAAAAATCAGAGAAAATCTCCCGTTACCTACTGTTTATCAATACTATAATTATTTCATAATATGAATGCGTCACCCACACGGACATTAGGAAATCTTAATTAGATCGAGGACCTTACATCTGCTATCAGACTGGTAACATTCTAAGAGTGCACTAGTCAATACATTATTTGGGTTGAAATGTTCGGAGTTTGCTATGCAAATCCACTTATCTGAATCACAAACGATCGTCTACTCATTTTTTTATTTTTCATTAAATCTGAGATTCGTCGTCGCTATAAAAATACCTGTCGTAATTCACGTAAAAAAGATAGATACTTCTGAAAATTTTCAATAATAAAAAAATGCATTTTATGCAACACATTATTAAAAAAAATAACATAATACTTTTTAAAAATGGCACTGAACGAAAAGTAAGTAATGTTCATTACATCACTTAGTACTGATATGAAATAAAAAAAATACACAATACTATTTCTAATTGACCGTCAAGACGCAAAACACTGCACACTGACTGAAGACAGGTCCGCACTGTTTCGGCCGCGCCCGCAATGTTCTATCTACTCACGTCCTTTGCACTAGTACTGTCGCCCATAAAATACTAATATATTATGATAAAAATTTCACTATTAAATACGGGTACAAATATCATATTAGAACTCTCTATGCGGATTACATTTATAATTATTTTACATTATATTGCTTTATTTCGAAAATACTAAAATATAATGGTGATTATTATGGACTTCAAGGATTAATATTTGAAAAGTTACTTATGAATATTTACTTTGAGTATAATTTTTCGATGCAATAGTTATATTCCTCTAGGTGCATTGTTATTGAAACTACATATTTGCGCTTACAAAATGTGCGGACGAGGCTGAAAACTACATAATACAGCGCCTAAGCGAGTTACTGTACTCATACATACTTCAAACAACAATTTTCGCTTTCACGCCACAGTAGCTTAAACATTACCTCAGACTATTATTTTAATCAGTTCCATTGATTACATCTAATTTAAATCCACTCTCGCAGAAAATTTTTGTTTGAAGTGGTTAGTGTTTACACTATAGAACACCACTTACACATGTTAGTAAACGAAATATTATCTTCTTAGAGTCTTAATCTATTCTAACCCTAAGTACAAACGTGAAAAATATTATTCTAAACGTATGTTAATACAGAGCAATGTTAAGTTATGACATATTTACGGAGAAATTCTGGTTAAATACTTGAATATCACTGTAACGATTATTGGAATTTATAGTTTTCTACGATTTTTTTTTATTATTTTTAAACAATTATTTAAGTAAGTCTCTATTCTTTAGTAAATGAGTAGTACATAGTAAGATTACACGGGACAGAGACCTACTGCTGCATACATTAACTTTTACAGAACATTATTTTGTTTCAAACAACGATAAAATATTGATATTAGTAATAATATATTTGCGTTAAGCATCTGAAAGCTCTGCGTTACGATGATTTTATTGCTCTGTGTATGAGCTTTGGCCGAACCAAGCCGAGATACCTATAATCAATTACGCTAAACTAGGGAACTGACATTACATATGATATAACCTAGAGATCATAACTATTTAATAAGCGAAAGTTATTTCGAACGCGAGTGTACCACGAAATTTAACTAGCTACTAAGGCCTGACGCAGACACCAGAATATCAAACATGTTCAGATCCACAGAACAGTCGCCATTTTGTACAAACGGGCATGTCAACATCGGCGGCGGGAACAAATGGCCGCGCGGCCATTTCCCGCCACTTACTGATTATTGCGAACTCAATGCGTGCGACTGTAGAACAGTAATTCATTTGCTGCTTTGTAATCATGATAACCTATACATACTTTTGTTTTTTCCCCCGACTGTTTTGTGGTCTTGAAGTGGTTCGCATTGTGTCAGAGTTGAGCCTAAAGGGCTGTTCAAACCAACGCGACGTGGTGCTTACGACGCGGCAATGGCATTCTCGCTCCCCTTAAGAGTAAGCGAGACGTAGCCATCCGATATTAGTGTCACACGAGATCCGAGTTGGTTCGAATAGACCGTATCATTCGAATCGATCGATTCGGGAACGTCACTACAATCTATATTTAAATTATGAACACATACTTAACTGAACACAGTGTTTAAGGCTGAGAATGTACATCCGATTTTTTTCTTTCCAACATCAATTTTATTGGCGGCAATGAGTTAAAAAATAATTATTATTTGTTTATTGGCAGTGAGTGTGGGCTTCATTTTGCTGTTAGGGCACTTTTTACGAGAAAAAAATGTATATATATTTTCAGCCTATTTAAAAGTAGTGTCATCCATGAAATACACATAATATTTTAAGAGTAATTCATCATAATGTACACATTTGTATATATTTAGAGCAAAAAAATGAATAATTTAGCGCTATTGCCTCTATTTGCAAATTATAAAGTGCTACATATGTGCGATACATAATTCAAGCTATTTAGTATAAGAGGATCTTTGAGACCCAAGTTCGAATGAATATTTCATAGATGGCCATACGTCATTATAATTAATTTTAAATATGTTAAACTATGCCTAAGGTATATTATTACCTAAGGAGTGCAGAGAAATCTATGAACGAAGGGGAAAGACGAATGATTTTGCGTTCTTTAATTTACATATTTATGAGTCGAAATTTTCTGTTAACATTTCCATTGCGTAATCTTTTCCTTTATTTATAGATTTCCCGGAGAACAATTAGCTATAATATTTGAACTAACAGAAAGTTTTGACTGTACGCGACCACACTTACAAACTAATTTAAAATTAAAGTGTAGAAGAATATCTATAGATTAACTATTCCAAACAACAGTCGTATTATTACGACTGAAATTAATTACAAAAGTAGTTTTCATATTACGTAATCGTACCTAATTAGAAGGTAATATTTTTGGATTAAATTAAAATAAAATGCTACATTTGGGATCCCAATCAGTACTATTTTTAAGTCAAATTAGCAGTCGATTTTATATCAATTAACTATGGTTACAAAATAAAGGAGCTCTTTCACACAAAATAAAAATATCACGCGTCGCATACGAGTTGCGACAAAAAAATAGGGCATGCATTCAATCACCAATAAATTCATCGAAATTTAGGATATAATACCTATGTTTTGGTAGTCAAAATTGCATTAAATTAAACGCGTTAGTTGTACCGCTACGCCCGCCCGCCCTCGCGCCCGCCCGCGACGCCCACGCTTCTTTAAGACAGTCTTCTAAAGTCAGTCTTAAAGGTTTATTGCATTAATTTCTTATCTCATGCCTCGTCCCTTCCCTCGCTTCAAGTTGCAAACAAAAGAGAAAGTCTAGAAATCGAGCAATCCATAAAGCTAACAACTAATATTACGAGAAGCGGTATATAAATATACCAAAATCATTACGTAAAATAACTTATAAGAATACGTATTAACGTCTGCGATAATCAAATAATTAACCAAGTTAAAGAACGCAAAAGTAAGTAACATTTTGGAAAAATACTTTTCAAGTTAAATTTAAATTATCTCACATAAAAACATCTTTTAAATCACAATGTGATCTTCTATCATATAATAATCTGCGAGATTTTTATATTTTATTTATCTTCATGCAATGCGCAAGTCGCAAGATTCAACGTAGCTTGGTACGTTGTCTTTTAACTAGCACTGTGAACGTGACTTTATAGTTAGTATTAATTCTATATAGATCGTTGAATATACATAATAATTATGTTACAGAACTGGCGTTGTGAATTACTGTGTTAACGAACTGCAAACAATGTTTGGTCCTTAAAGACTAGTCTCATACAGAAATGAATTCAAAATATATTGGTAACGAGAGAGTCATAAAAAGAATTTAAAGAGAATTCCATTCACTCGTGATGCTTTACAAACCATGAGCAAATAGCAATCCTCTGCACAAGCTATGCTCGATTCGAATTTTTCCAAACATTAATAATAAAATTGGCACATTAAAAAAATAATCACAACTTAAACAAAACAAAATAAAATAAAACGGACCTTAGGTCCGCGTCATTATACCGTATATTTTTTCAGTACACCTTGATGTACTGTTTGCCATGGGAAGAGATGTCGCGGGCGGTGTCGGGTAGCGTCTCGAACAGTACAACTAGGTAGCCATCGGGGGTGAGCGCCACGTCGCTGGGGCGGTCTTTGTCATCGAGTCCGGGGCTCTTGAGATCTACAGCCCACAATATACGAAGTTCCGAAGTAAATACAAGCACACGATGATTCTTCGAATCGGCCACAATTATTCTTCCATCGTCATCGGTCACGATGCCGGACGGGCGGTTCAGCTCGCCGATGCCGGATCCCTCGCGACCGACGCAGTGCAAAACTTTCGTAAGAGTCGGGTCCACCATCAACAAACGATGATTTTCGAAGTCTGATACGATAATGTTGCCAGAAATCGTGAAACACACGCCTCTTGGTGTCGTAGGGCCTTTTAACATCTTGGCTGGGTTAGCCCCCTCAAAGACGAACTTCGTCACAAATGATCCATCGCTACTGAATAACTGAATGCGATGGTTGCGTGTGTCCGTCACTACGATATTTCCCAGGGTGTTAACAGCCACGTCCCACGGATACTGAAATTGGCCACATTCCTTGCCGAAAGATCCAAACTTTAATATGAAATTTCCAGATGATGTAAATATCTGGACTCTATGGTTATCTTTATCGATAACAATAATACGTCCATACGTATCCGTTGTTATACCAGCTGGTAAGTCAAATTCGCCGGGCCCAGTGCCTTTAGAACCGAACATAGTTCTGAACTCGCCACGGCTGTTGAATAATTGTATGCGGTTGTTTCTTCTGTCCGCAACGATGATATTGCCTTCCCTGTCTACGCACAAGCCCCAGGGTCTCGATACTTGTCCCTCATCCTGGCCCTCTCTACCGAATGAAAACATGGGAACTCCAGGAACTGGACTCCTGGTTGGTCTTACTGTCACTGCCATCCAAAATCCAGGTATGGCTTGTCCAACTCCGCGGGTATTATTAGGATCCAAAGTGATGTTTGAAATGTTCGTTGACATACAATGATCGTAATAGTTCGTGGACCTTGAATGGCTGGAGTTGTAGTCTGGTAATGATCTCAGACTGCTCGTCAATGACAACGGATAATTTAAGGGTTGGTAATTCTGAGCTGTTTGTAGAGACTGCAGCAACGATTGACGTGACGGTAGAGACACGGGTGAAGAGCTCATAGTGTGCATGGCGCTTACGGGAGCGGACTGGACATCGCACTGCCTTTTTATTTGATCAACCAGATCGTAATTGGGAGGTATAAACAAAATTCTGTCCTCAGAAATGTGCATGTTCTTAAACATGTTAGAGAAATAATCAACTTGGGCTCTCCCTTTTTGCTTTACGACGAACAGGTCAAGACCTTCGGAGTCCATGCTTCTAACCAATGTTTCGTTAGTATGTGCCAAACCGGCCAAAATTCCACGTAATGTATTCATATGATCAGTCAGCTGACTCATTTTAGCTTGACGCATCTTTTCCACTTTGTCCAAAAGGTATTTTTCGCGGTCTTCAATGGCCTGAGCGTAGCAACGCATGGCCTTTCTAATTTTTAAACTAGCTTCAGCTGTTTCTTTTTCATAAGCTTTAGTCATTGCAACAGCCCGGTCAATAGCAGTTTTGATTGCTTTTGTTCCAGTTTTAGTGTCTTCAATCGCTCTGAATACATTAACGCGACAAACATCAAGCGCACCTTTGATTGGGGCATAGCAGTGATCCTTATGAGCCCATAGCGTACATTCGACGCAAATGACAGCCACGCATTGTTCGCAATAAAATCTTACTGGATCGCCATGAAGTTCACAGTACATGTTTACTTCTTTCTCGTTATTGACAGAGTTGGGTCTTACGCCTATCGGTGAGATCTGATGTATCGGCAATAAGGTATGCTCCCGCAATTGGCAATCGGAAGTAACTTTGTGACAACACTCATGGCAAAATAAATCATTGCATTCGAGGCAACGCGTTGTAGGCGTACGCTCCTCGCACCGGAAGCAGCTGATAGATACCGAGGAAGACGTGCCGGGCGAGCCACGCGAGATTTCTTCCTTGGAGTGAGTCGGATGATTATTGTTAGTAAGAGCGTTGTACTCACGACCAATAGGTCCGATGGGATTCTGGATAGAGCTGCACGATGGAAGCGCCCAGATGTCATACGGAGACGATACCGTAGACGAAGAAGTCGTCGCAGCTGACTGCATGCCAGACGGCTTATTCATGCTCTCGAGGAGGTTACAGATGATATGGGACATTCCTAGCGGGTCCTCTTGCTCGCTGGAGACATGGTTGGACGTCGAACTCGACGACGACGTGGCCGGCAGGCTCGCAGCTAACGACTGCGTCATGTTAGCGAAAGACGTCATTATGACGCACAGTTCAAGTCATTAGATCTGTAACAAGCAAAATTTTGTGATTAGTTAATGTTTATATTAATCTCGCTAGCATCGTTTACAGTACACAAACAAGTAATCAACGTTTTGGTCATTCGTTATGAATAACAAACAAACAAACTTCACAAATTGTTTGATTAAATTTAGCTAAGACGTATTGATCGATATGATCATTTTATTATTTTCAAAATAAGTAATAAATAATTGGTATGTCTTGTACTTTTTTTCACAATTTTAGCAGTTTTATTCGCAGTGCCGAGATTATTGTAAATAATATATGTTGATGTATTAAAAGTTATGGGTTTTGATTTAAAATATTTAAATTCTAATTACTCTTTTACATTTTATTGTAAACAATAATAAAGAAAAATCCAAAAATATGCAATACACTTTCCTTCCTTTGTAATCAAAAAATTAATAATTAAAATGAATAATTATCTAAAACATACATAAAACTACTTACATCAAAACAAATCAAATAAAACAAAACATTTTGTTATCCGCCTAAACGATTTTATCACTCGCTTGGTCCGCGTGGCAACACTCACTTAACAAAATTAACAACAAAGTATAAACAAACGGAGGAACTACAAGCCGGGTGCTCCTGCCTCGGTCACGGTTGCACTGGCTTACCATAGGGCCGTTTTCATGTGGTGCAGTTTGCGAAAAAAATCTATCCCAAAAACTTTTGTGCGCTCCCTACCACTACCCCTTGTGATTGTAGGTAGTGATCGTAGAGCGGGACGGAGCGATACAAACGAAAGTGAGTGGGAGAAAGAAGCCCCTGCGTCGCATTCCAATATTTTCCATAATTTAGATAAAGGAGGTTCGCTATGATTAGGGCTGGCGGTGGCGATCTATTTTGTGTCGATTACAATTTTAGCAAGTAAAACAATAGCATGTTTTAATGTCTTCTTGTTTTTACGTATACTATACAAATTAATATTAAATTATGGGCGGATAAGTACAAAAGTCATTGGAAGGGTATACAGGGGCAAAATTATACATTACCAACGTGACATTGGTTGACATTTCTAAGCCTGCTTCGAAAATACCACGTTGACTTTTTTGACCAACATTTACATAAATTACGGCGCAAGTATAGGCGTGAGACATGACCGCACGGTGCATTGTCATTCGAGAAAATATCGCAACTGCAGTTTCTCGATGTAAACTCGTAAATATTAGGCAACCCTAGTCGGGATGTTAGAATCAGTATTGAGTGGTATAATTCCGTAGTGCACGAGCATTTGGGGGAGAGGGACGGATGATGGGGTTGTTGGCGGGCGTGACGGAGAAACGTGACGTTTCTAGTTATCGAGATTCTGTATTTCGGGCTGCGTGGCGCGTTGGTAGCAGTGTAGCACATGTCGTTCGTGACCTTGCTCGGTGAGTGCGCGTGAGGCAGGTCCGGGACCCGGGCGGCCATCTTGCCGCGCCCCCGCCGGCCGTACCCAGCGTTCAGTTCAGGAGGGTGCCAAAAATCGATGCTTCCCTAGCTGCCCTTAGCTACATCCCAGAGGGCGATGCCACGGTTAGAACCACCGCTAAGAGTTATTCATATATAAATAGATAGTCGCGTGCCAAGCTTATCGGTTAAACATTCGACGACAACACGAAAGTTCCAAAAAAATTAAACAGATTATAAATATAAGCAGGCATTACTTTGCGATAGAATCAATAACCATAATAAAAAATAAAAATACCCAAACTAACTAACCTAAAACTTACAATGATAAAGCAATACACGGAAGTATAGAAAAATCCTTAACAAAACATTGGTATACCTTCTTTTGAACCTTTCAATATAATTAGTTAAAATTATGAAAACTTTGAACAAGACAAAGAAACAGGATGCCGAAAATATTCATTCAAAACTTGGACATCTGCCAGGATCGGGGCTAGTGAAATTTAGAAAGTTCCCAAAATAAGTCACATTGTTCATTGACTATGAAATATTACCTGTTCTTCACAAAGAACAAGGTACGCTGCCACGACGGGTTTGCACCGAGCAGGTAGTAAGTGCATTGTACATTATCGGCAAATAATCCTAAGATCCATTTTTTTCTGCGCCACCATGAAACAAAGGACTCGTCGACCCGATTCGCTTCGCACCCTGCGATTCTAAAGTTACGAGTGATGCTTCAAGGCGGAAGACAATGTTTACTACAAAAATTTGTACCGATTATTATAGTTCAGTTTGAATGACTATGGTATCGCTTTTGGAATTTCTATTGCCATAGAAGAACTAAAAAAACTATAGAGCCAAATTTATTATTCTTGAATACTGAGAAAACACAATGAAATAAAGCGAAATTAAACAATGATGTAGTATGAAGCAATAAAAACTCCATTCATTACAAATATACATATTCAAAAAATCGAGATCAAAACAACATATAGTTGTATTTTCATTTATCATCGAAGGAACTGCTCATGTTGTTAACCTTCCCGTCCGTGAGCTATGGACTTTATCAGTTATCGGGTTATAAATATTAAAAACAAACGGAATCTTTATATAAACAATGATATTCAAGATTATGAGGATACTGGAATACAATAAATAAACACCTGAAAATCATAATGTATTTATGTGTTGAATTGAAAAACATATGTTCGCACGATATTTGACGAAATGTGCGAAATTATCACCAGAATAATTATAATCTGGTAATAATTTCGTATTTGAGCATTAATGTCTTCCCTGGGTAGATTATGTTCATTTTCGTAATAATTTAAGATTTCCATTTACTGAGCCAGTTAAAGTTTCTCCAAAGACAATAAAAAGCCGGCATATAAAAATATTATCAATTCCTCTCGATCAATCATACATATTTATAAGCTTAGTGTATTATGTATTTATTTATAAATCCATACCAATAAAATGTTTGTATACTAAACTGAAGTTTCTAATTTCGCGTTATGTCACCCACTTACCTAAGTCAGGTGGCCAAACATCGCTCCTTGCGATACGCCTATCACGTTCGACCTGAAACCTTATGGTTTCTAAGTCAATGAAACTTTTACAGAGTTACAAATAAATTTTGCTATTGTCTCCGACATTTAGCATTCAAACTGTACCTTTACAGTTATCGCTATAAGAAACTTTTTACAATGGACAAAGAAATAAGAAAAAATACTTCGGCAACCTTTTAAAAACATGCCAAGAAAATAAAACACTTGTTTGAAATGCTCGTACATTTTCGAATATCACAGATTTAGCAGGTAAAAAAGTATGGTTACACAATGAATCTTTTTTTCTGCATTTGAAAACTTTTCTTAAGCAACATACAGTACATTTACATGTGTAGATGTCGTGTAGATTTCAAAATACTGTTTTGACTGTTTAGTTACAAAATGTAAAGGAGATAACTTGAAAACTTACCCCAAAATCCTATTTTGTATCACAGCTAATATTATTCCCTCCGCACATTTTCAAATTTTACACAATAAACATGGGAAAAATTGCAAATTTTCTCGTGTTCTTCCGTTATTTTTAACTGGATGGAATTTGTTGAAATAACATAAACGAGAGCAATGGAAGTAAGTTCCGATTACTCGTATTGGTATTTATGTGAAAATAATTACGGCGGTATTTTGAGGGGACCGAGTGAGGTTCACTGCGCATGCGGATTGAGCGCTAGGGCAAGACCCCTTGGTTTACTCGCTACAGATTACAATAACGGAGAGAGAAATTGAACAACGGAATGAAAAGATATAGATAGATGTGTAGATGCAGAGCAAAATGATAGCAATAGTTTAGGAGATTTCTCTAATGTATGGTGAAGTCACAGAGATTTTGAATTCCAATGTTCTTTTAGAAGACGATTGTTTTGCATTAAAATCAAATTTAAACATGTTTGGGTAACATCTCAAACTCATTGTTTTCAATTAGATCATTTATTAGTTTACCGATTTGACTCACATGAATAATAATGAAGTCATAAAAATATATTTTATTAATATGTATATAGAAAGTTACCGTGGTACTGATCCACCCACGACATAATCGTTGATACATAAAGAGAATGTACGTAACCCTCCCTTTAAATCCCGAGGGATCAGAGTTCGATAAATCTCCTTTTACTGTTTTGGCAACAATAAGTATTTATTCCATCCCATGATTTTTTGTGATCAAAAGGCTAGTTCTACGAATTAAAACTACCTTTCGGAAACCGATGGTGTTGATTTAATGACTGTTTATTTTGAAGGGATAAATTAGTTCAATATTGGGAGAGAAAAGAATCTGTATTTTTAAGGAATATGAACGCTTTACTTTTATGACAGCTAAAAGTAACCAATCCAATGAGACTCCTATTCTTCTAGAAATTCTAGGGAAAGGATACCTATGTTTTTTTTACTTCAGTTATACAGACAGGCTGGCAGATTTATCACAAGGGGGTTACCTAAAAATACAATGTTAATTTTTGACGGAAATTCCCATTAAAATACCTTATGTACTGATGGACAGTGAGCGCGCCCAACACAGTGGAAAAAGAAGTAAATAGTAAATCTTGCTAAAAACCGTGTTAGAATTAAATAGCCAGTGTCCGACCGAAACTTCGTCTTCGGCCACCGTCGGCCAAAAATCCCACCTTCGACAAAATCGGCTTTGGTCTAAAAGGACCAAAGTTTTGGCCGAGATTGTGACGGAGATGTTGGGCCGGAGAGATAGAGAGACAGTTGACAGGATGTAGGGATGGAGGGATGGTGGACTGGTTGGAGGGATTGATGATAGTTGATTATAAATTTTGACAAATTTCATCGTATTTTAATCAGCTCTACATTTTTTTTATATAAAAAATTAACAAAAGTTTTGTTCAAAAGTCTTATAAACTGTTATATTATTCATTTTAGCCAATATAAACTTGATTTTCTTAGAGTTTTCAAACCTACGGCTTCGGCCGAAGCTTGTGGTGATAGCTTCGGCCAAAATTAGACCTTCGGTTGGACCCTCACTTACATTGTGGTGTCTATATGCAGGGTATTTTAACATTTTATTTGTTTAATTTTGTGATATATGTGGGACAAATTCAACATTTTTAATTAACCTTGTAAGCATAAATTATGTCCCTCATTTAACCTTAGGTACACAATATGTGAAATGACGTAGCATCTGAGATTACGACTACAAGGCTTCATTGCCAAACTAATCATCGTGAGTGTAGTCACATCGAAAATGAGTAGGTAGGTAGGTATATCCATTACAATATTACTCTAAATATTTAGTCAAAATTATAATGGAGTATCTAAACAACATAATAATATCCATAAACAGGAGTATACATATTTTATTGTACAAATATATATACAAATAAATAAAATTGAAGTGACTGTTTGTGATTTCAAAGTAACATTTATTTACTGAATGTATATGAAAGTATACATAATACCTATAACAAAAATGCATTTTTTTGTCTGTCTGTCTGCCTCTTTGGCTGAGGTAATCTTCTAATAAGCTAGACTGATTTTGACGAACTTTCACGAGAAGACAGCTGAAGGTCTAAGGTGTAACATAGGCTACTTTAATTTTTGAAAAAAGCTCACGGGAGAGACTGATGTCTCTTATGTTTAAATATGTGTGCGTTTTTACTTCTTTAACAACGGTGAAACCGCAGGGAACATCTAGGAAAATAATAAAATTCAAAAAAACTGAAATAATAAGTAATGAAATATAACTATATGTAGACTTGTTGATGTATATTGTATGTGTTATGCTTACTAGTTGAGTGCTTGGTGTCTATATTTTTTGTTACAAAATAAAAGTAATAAATAAGCATGTAGACCACCTTATCGCAAGTGGCTATAGCCACTCATGGATTTTACATATTTAGTCTGAAGATTATAATCCTACATGAGGTTGGCCAGAGATGTGTCTGCCAGAGGGGAATCTAACTAGAAACACTTTTGTTATATGATGAAGGTTGTAGAACTATGTAGTTTGACTCTGGCAGCACCACCGCCACACCTATTTCCGCCTTATAACAGCAGTGTTAAGCACTGCCATTACCATACCACACCAAATTATAGTAACAAATCCTAATGTGTTTATTTCTTCTCATAGGTTTTTTATGTTTATTATAAACCAAACTATTTCGAATACATATATTTCAAAGTTAATTTTATTTAGTTTTTGTTTTCTGGTTTACTAAGGGTATAGTATTATTTTCTATATTGGGCTGATTAAAGCATCATAAGACAACAATGTAATAATAAGGTAGTATGATTCTATAACTCTGACAAGTAATTTTAATTGTGATCTCGCAAATTACATACAAGAATAAAATTCAAATATTCCTGCTCAATTCACTTTTGAATTGAATTAATCAATGAAGAATATGAGCGTATGTAACATTTTTTGGGAGATCTTCAAGTCATTATTGTTTCAAT
>DWPV01001121.1:0-22378 GCA_018251915.1 Urbanus proteus proteus | reverse complement strand
TTCGAACTACATTTTAATTTTAAGTAAGATTGCGTTTATGTCAATAGGGAATCAAATCATAATCATCAACCTATTGCTCTTGATGATGCTGCCACCAAATATAAAAATAGTACGATATATTTTATATCTTCGTGATTGCATTCTCTACCCATAATTGAATTAATCCATCCTATCCCATGATTGAATCCTACGTAAGATTTTTTTAAAGTTAACACTAGAATTCCTATTTTCAATCCGAATCGACTTTTTCAACTTCTGTATAACGAAATATATTAACCAAGAGCAATTACTTCATATTAAAATAAATAACCGACAAAATTAATTAAAACCTTGTAAATTTATTACTTCACGAGTAGTTAGCGTAAAACCTTTTCATAGCATTTCCCTACATAAATAAAATTCAAAGCGTTGACGTTCGCACAGCAAAACACAAACAATGCAAATTGAATTCCATACCCGTTCACAACCCTATACCGACTTGCATAAGGTTGGAAATATCCCTCTGCAATGTATCTACATTCAATATTTGCGTTTCCGCGTAAACAAGGCACTTTACAACTAGTTGTATGTAAATCAAAACTATGTGCGGAGCTGATGGAGATGTTGCACTCTCTGTGGCAATGTGGGACACCGTGGAGCATGCCCACATCCTTGTTATTAGATTACTATACCGTTAATGGAAGTCACCTAATCTGATCGGACGCCAGACGAAAAGTAACAACAAAGTGATGGTCAAATTGACGGATCGGCTAGTAGAGTAATTGCGTCACGCACACACAAAAAAATAGAAGCTGACAGTCCTGCCGCGAATAGTGACGTCACGGGAGAGCGTCATGTCATTTGTCGTCACGGTATAATAGTTGGCCTTACCCAAGGCTCTCGCAAGTTAAATGCAAATAGTGAACACACCAACCACAAAAAACCACATCAACCTTGGCAGAGGTGCGGAGTGCGGCGGCACGTCATAAGATGTAACGTACCGTAACTTATCCGTATTCGTACGGTTTCACGTAACTCACTTCTTTACAATTCGACTCAAGCAAACCCGCTGACCAAGAAAAATGCTCACCATATTTTCAAATACGTTTGCACGTATAACGCGCACAAAACATCGAATAAGAGAAATTCCTAGGAACATAAAATATTCCCGACGGAGTGAGGCATACACAATTGTTTCCATTCCACTGGACAATCTAGATGTGCAGTGTATGCAATGTAAGATTTTCTTGGAAATATGAAAGATGCGCAAAGAGGATTAGACGAAAGACATTGTGCATGTCGATTTGAAATATGAAATGAAATTTCATATATGACATATTTATAAAATAGAACGCAACCACAATAACCGTTACAAGCAAGTCTAAAAAGAATTTTCATTTGGGAATATATAAAACCGTTACTATAGAAATACAATTTTCTCAGTATATTTAATAAGTTGTACCTAACATAATAAAGTTACAAAACCAATAACATATTTTATTACTGAATCGCATTAACTTTTATAAACTCAATTCAAAAGAATCCAATTACTCGTATAACGTAATCTTCTATTCATTTTCTAAATTTTTAAGATGAAGTTAAGCAGTTTTTTCGTAACTTTATTACTTCACGAAAACTACTTAAATTTATAAAGCTATTCAATTGGTTGACTATCTGTTTGACAAAAGTCCTCATTTCATTAAAAATATTCAACAAAAAACTCAGGTATGTAAGTTATTCTATGTTTTGTATGATGATGAAAGGTTACCAAATTAAAAAGGAAATGGAAAGGAATGTGGCGACTCTTAGACACTTTATCCTCTTTATTTCTTGACATAGTCACGCAAGTAGCCAAATCTGACACCGCAGCCTACGCGCCAGTTCCGCGTAATTAAAGGCAGGAAACGTGGCTACAAAGGGCAGCGGCCGCTGGAGACCGCAACCTCCCACGCCATAAGAATACAGGGTCTCTATACAGATTTTCTCTTTACTGTATTTTAAAAGTATTGTAGCTGCAATCTGCTTCTTTTTGCGGACAATATTCTTTTGAATGTAATTTAAATCTTTTATTATTCGTAGTAATGTCGATTGTATGAGGCGATTGATGAGTGAACCGTTTTTCTAAAGGTCAAAATAAAATTGGAATCAAACGCATTTAAAAGATAAACAGACGGATAAACAAATAATATAAAATAAAATATGATTGGTCACTGTTTAGGCTATTTAGGGCTGAAAGATTAATTGATTGATCTGCATTGATATTCTCTGATACTTCACGTTAATATTTGATTAATCATACTAAAATCATTAACACATGTTTCGCCAAAATTTTATATTATTCATAGATACTATAAATATAGCAAACAGCTTCAATATAAACAGTTGACAACCTCCAAAATTATATTCCTCCATTACATCAAGCTATCAATAGTACCGTTGATAGGATTGATGTCCGGCGATCAGTGGAAATTGCTGGGTCGCGGTCGTAATTTTGGCGGCGCTTAGTCCCCGCGGTACACTCGGAGCCACTCCGCAATAGATGTGATCAGAATAATGATGGAAATTGCATTACGGAATTCCGAGAAGGTGGTTTGAAGCTTATTATAAGGAATTGAACATGATATCGATAAATATTTTGTTTTTAAAAACATTCATACTTGTAGTATCCGAATAGTTGGAGAGCTGAGATTTTTGTACCGAATTTGGCCCATATTTATAAGTTCCTTTCGTGATATATATTCTTGGTGTCAATAGGGTAACAAAAATGACAATATTATAAGATTTTTCATGTACCTATTGCATTTTTAGCGAACTTGAGTAAACGAACTCGGAACTTATTTTATAACCATATACTTTAAAAATATACTTATTTTTTAATTTATATACTGTTAGTATTCAAGTACTACTTAAATCCGGATACCACTAAATACATCCGGTCGCAATTTCGGTAGCAGTGACGTAATACTTCGCTCTCGACGCCGCTCGGCAGTGGATGCGGGGAGTAATGTTAACGCCAGTTGACAGAATATTACCAACGTTACATTCCTGAATTGCATTACACTCGTAAAATGTAATAAAACTACATTTACGTAAGTAGATTTACGCATGAAGTCTTTGTGATTTACCCATAGAAGTGTGAGTGTGTGTTAAATAATGAAATTAATTGACTCCCTTGGACATCATCATCATCAATTGACATCATCTCCCTATTTATCTAATAATAATCTATGAGCATGCTGTGTTATATGTATATTAAAAATACCGGATATATTTACTCATACTATATTTTTGACACTGAACACCCCAGTTTGGGAGGATCTAAAATTACTTAAAGCATAATTCAAAAACTGTCATTATCTTTTCTAATAACAATAAGGTCAATAAAACTCCAGTGCGACAAAATCGTTAAATAATATCTTGTAAAATGAAAACAAGAAATCCTAAGAAAACTTATCAGTATCTACGCAGGCCATCTCGCCCTTGTAACGGCGTTACGATAACGTAACGACGCCCCGCCGTTATAAAACGATCCTACGTGCGGATAAGCCGATGGCACCGTCGTTGTACCTAACTCGGAACGGCTGAAGTGGAGGAGGTAGAAATTGTTATTTTATTATCTTTACCTAATTGTTATCTTAGTTTGTATTGCTTTTAAGTATAATGATTTAGAATCTACTTTCTATCAATGTTGTTATTAACCAATTTCAGTAATTTTCACAATTAAATTTTCAAATCCAGTCTTTCTTGTAGGTAGAAAAATGTGTTTTTTCTATAATATACAAACAGTAAAACGGAGACAGAAATCCATCATTCATGAAGCCTGTCTAGCCAGGAATCGAACCCACGTCACTTTATGTTAGGTAAGGCCATAATGACTACTCAACCTCGCAGGAGAACTGATATGAAATTATTGCTTTTCCTACTTACACTTTGAGCGATAGAGGCTACATTCAGGTGCATTTCCTGGTACATTTCCAGTAATAAATCCTTAATCAACGGCATTCATCCCACACAAGTCAATCGACATTTCGCCAGCACATTTCCGTGGGATCGCGTTGGATCTGAGCGCATAAAGTGGATTGCGTTGAGTGGGCACAACGTCAAATCGCAGCTAAATTTGCGATCTCGCCTCTCTTGACGTCAGTGATACGTCATCAGCGTTCCATATATGTTATTTTAATTGTTTCTACCCTATTATTTGAATTTGATTCTTGCAGGAACTGAACTGAACTTAATACCTTTAGGTTATCGTTATTATGGGCGTCGAAGGATTTATTCAGTCTTTTTACTTTTAACACAATTTAATAATTAGATAGTTAAAAATTTTAAACATTAAATTTAAAAAATATATATACTTTTAACAGTCCGCGATAGAAGTATAGTTCCTAATTTAATCACATAAACTAAACTAAATTTAAATTAACCTTAATTATGTGGATTCACATTCCGCGATGGAAGTGAAATCATCTGGGTTCCAATGCACAGCCCAACCATCGCGTGCGATCCGCGAATTCAGCGTGCCCGTTATTCTTACGAAATATCGCTAAAATTCGCGTATGCAAAATAGCGTAGTGCTGTCACAAACGTTGCTACCGAGGTAGGGTTGGCGATGGTAGTGGCAACGTAACTTGTTCAACAATGTTTACAAAAAAGGTTACATTAAAGCAAACAACACAGCAAAGGTTCAAAAGAAAATATTCTTTGACAAAGACAATAGTAGCAAACTTTTGTTTTGTTTATATGTAGCCAACATCGTTTTCTTTTAAGGACGTTTTATTGTCATGCAGGTTTATGTATGCATGCGTGTCTCACTCGCACGTGCGAATAAGTTGTAGCAGTCTCCGTATTCGACATGCATGTGACTTACATGTTAGGAAAAGTATCTATTGAACGTTTTAATTATAGTGCCACACTTGAAGGCACACGCGTGATAGGATAAATGACGCGTGATAAAAGTCCTTTGTGAAGATTTAATCGCATATCACGCACAAATTTTTAGATAAGCATTACTAAAATACATCGACTATAAGCTACATCACATAAATTATGGATGGAAGTTCACAACAAAAAACCTACTAAGCTGACTGGACGATTATTCTCGATACCCCTTTCGCTACCTAACGACCCTTGGCCTTAATTGGTAGTTTCCTAGTTCGCTGATATGCGAACATCTAGTATGTACACTAGCAACTATGTAACATGTATTAGCGCATGCGTACAACATTTAGCTCTAAATACTCTGGATATTTTCACTACTATGTACTTAAAGAAACTGACCGCCCATTGGCTACTTTAGCAAACATCTACCCTGAGTTAATGATTAATGCAACTATGAAATATTTAGGAGTTGTTTGTGGTCTATTTATTAGTTTACGCCTCTATACATCATACTCGATAAAGCATAGATAAATCGAACGTTTACAAATTTTAATATTTTACAGAATTTAAATTCATTCGAACATGTACGGTTCATGGGTCGCCTAAACAACAAATTGTAAGCCAGAGCGGCAGCGACTTGTCAGTAGCCTAAGCGACCAACAGTCGACACAACTATAGCTTAACCAATAGATGCCTACAGGCGGTCAGCCTTACGGACACGAAACAAGGCCGTAGTACGGACTGTTTAATTAATTATAGGTGGTGTGAGGTCCCCGATCGTCCCTGAACTAAACTTTGCGGTCCTATTTAGGTCCCACTTGAAAATATAGCACAGACCTGATTTAATGTGCAAAATAATTACCGAAACTAAACCGAGAACACATTTTGGATACTTGACACCATTGGTCGAGGTTTAATTAAAATTTTCGTTCCAAATTTAAAATTGCGTTGTTTAATGATGATTACAAAAGTTTATTTATACAATAATACGTAGAATCATAGTTGAATTTTTTAATATAATAAAATTACAAATTTTAAAGATAGCCTTAAAAATACATTACTATTCTATACGAACAGTGTGTGCGTTCTCGTAGCAATAGAACTATTGAGAAAGAAAAGACTAAGTTAGGAAACATGACGGTTCTTCAAACGCGAAGTTAAGGACTTTAGATTATTGTCTGAGAGAAAGTTATATCAAAAGAAACCTAGATAATCCTATCATATAAGTTATTTCCTCGTGTAACGTTCGCGTATGTATACGAAGCCTGTTTATTTCTATATACATAAAGCAAGTTTTAATGTTTATTAACTACAAATATTGAATCTTTTTCAATAACGTAATAATTTTCTTCACAGCTAATATCAAAATAATGTTCGGACAAAATATAGCTAACAGTTACAGGAAGAAACAATAATTTAATGTTTTTATATTTCAATAATTTAATTTACAGCCTTTTGTACTTTGTCTTCGATTGTAGTTTATATAACCTTAAGTTTTATTTTTATTTGATTTCACTCATTTAATAAACAATACTTAAACAATATTTAAACGTATACTTTTCTTAACCAAAGCAATAATAGGTACTAATAAATGCAAAGTAATTAATCGTTTTAAAAAAGGAAAACGTAGCAAACAAGTCCAACTAACAAACTATGATTCGTTAGCAGGAAATCGGACGCAATTAGAAATGGTCGCGTTAACTTTCCGGCGACAAACCGATAATTCTCACTGATTTATCACTATTGTACTTCCTGCTTGTTACACAATTGAATTTTACACTATTTCTTTTAGTTCGTAGTATCGTAGTGAAAATAGAAAGTCATAGAAAAACCGATAGGTCACTACGAGTGACCATTGCGAAAGTTTTACGATTGACCACCTACGAAAACTTTAAATTTTTAAATCTAATGCTTAAAATAGTTACTTGCACCTCAATTGTACGTAGAGTCGAGAGAATTAAAAAGATATTGCGTACATGCGCAACATACAACAAATTTGCTTCTAAGCATTCTCAAAATGTTAGGCATCTTAGGAACGTAGATCTTCAGGAACACTAAAGGCTCTAGTTCCAAGTATGTTAGGTACATACTTGGAACTAGAGCCTTTACAACATTAGAACCACATTAAAACTAGATATTCGATTTAATACCATTTGAGTAACAACCCAAAGATCAAACAACTCAACCGCAACATACCAAAAACAAAAAAATTTGCCTGTTTTGAAATCAAATCGACATCAACCGAAATCCGCCAAGTGCGTAATGATGGAGGGACGATATCCGAAGGCAGCAGCTTTAAAGAAATTCTTTCGGCCCGCTAAACTTTCTCAATTAGGGCTTCCCAACTCCGGGCGGCTTTGCTACGATGCCGGAAAAAGCGAAAAAATTAAGGCAACGTCATTCATTGGACTGGTCACTTTTTTGGTAAATGAAGAAAATACTTAACGTAAGAAAAAATCCAATTGTATAGCCGATATGAGGTTCTAGAAACTTTATTGTTTTATACGATTTGAACAATTAGTTTTTATATTAAAGACAACAATTTCGACGATTTCTACTGATAGCATTATCTATTCAGCTTCCATTAAATTTGAGTATAAGACTCATATATATTTTATATGTGGTGATCGTAAATAAAATACCAATTTAAATAATTATATGAAGTTACGGATCATAACAAACCCACTATAACTGGCCCCTCGAATCGGCGCCTTAATCAAATCTCAACTCAAGACGTTTGAGTATCGGCGATTCTTAGCGAATCGATTTCGACTCGTTCAAGACTTTCAAATATCATCGAGTCGATGGAGCGTGAAGAGCAGATCTGCGGCTAATTGTCCGATGGGAAAATAATCGGAATTTCATTTTGATGTCCAAAATCAATTTTAAGCTAACGATCGGATAAGTCTGTTTGAAGTTATTCGAGACCAATTATTCGTGGTGCTCGTTTCATCTTATCGTCAACAGGCGTTTTTGTTCATAAATCGATTTAATCAATTTTACTGAGGATTAAATAATTTTATTTAAATGAAACATGACAAGATTAAATCAACATTTTAAGCATTTTTATAGAAGTCAATAATTCTGAATTCCCACGGTGCATCAATAACACGGACGTGGACCACTCTTTATTGATGCACCATGCGATAGGTATCGTAAAGTTCATAGAGTCGGTATTTCGTATCGCATTTCTATCATTACCATTTTAAAATGGCACAATATTTTGAATCCGAAGACTAACAGACCGTCACGCACTATTGGAGTATGTATGCTTCCAGCACGAATCTGTCCGTCTTGTTTTGCGTACTTGCGTAATTGCGTGCCGTGGGAAGCTGCCATAAGATAACAACTGCTACAATACAAATTGCTACGTTATTCTATACTGTTGTTGACAATAATACTGAACGCAATGTAATTAGACTTCAACTTATATCAATGACAGCGACGAATAAAACTCGTACTAATATATATGTATCTTCATACATATATACTGTATAATCTTTCGCTTCTAGTAAAAACCCTTGGGGGAACTCAGACATTTAACTTATCTGTCTTACGCTTAAAATTCCAATTCTAGTCTTGAATAAAACGGCTTACATTATCTCATTTGAAGCTTTACGAGCTCGATACGGCTGGGTACATACGAGTGGTTTTAAGACATGATACTTAAGATATGAGGGAAAAGGTTTAATATTGGCGACATAGCGTAACGTCATAAGAACATAGAACGGAGTCGTAACTCAGTAACGTCATACGATCCTTGAGAATAATATACAGTTAAATAAATCTTGCTAATATTATAAATGTGAAAATTATAAAGAAAATAAAATCTATGTTTGATATAAAAATATATACCTACTTGTTTCTCTACGACGCAAAAACTATGTCATTTATTTTTAAGACCTGGATACTTTTATCCCGGTAAAGGTCTCAGTGGAATAATTAACGACGTTATTTTATTTGAACGTTTATACGCTGCTACATCAAATATTAGCACAAAATATTTATAAGATACGTTTTACATCGGTAAACAGTTCCCTTGGAGAATATAATTTTAAAATAAACTTAGTATACATTTGATTTATAATTGCTATATGCAATAGCAGCCTTTTAAAAGTCATTTAGGTACCTCATGTATAACATTGAACCCATACGAATTCTAGACGAAAAATAATTATAGTACCTAGATCTTTTAAAAGAACACTTTTTATTTGTAAAAGTAATGTCAAATCATAATAGGTATATCGAGATTGTACTTTTTAACAGTGTAGTTATATGAAATACTTTCGAGATGAGACTTTTATACAACTTGAGACTTACATGTTTTGTGTGACGTTTCCCCTTCACGTGTGGTAAACAGTATAACAATATTTCAATTTCTCTAAAACAAACTGTATCTAAATGCAAATTGTATGTAAAGTTATCACGTAATTTGCACAGAACTATAAATACGAAGTGACATTTAACAACATTGTTTCGTGGGTCGTAGTTGCGAGTCTCAGAACAATATTGTCACCAGAACTAACCTCCGACGGCACGACAACGTCCAACTATGCAGGTTAGTTTAGTTTCCAACTAACGCAACTTCGGCGGAGGCGACATAGGTACCGGTAATGAACAATAGGTATACATTGTTTAACTACAAAATAATTACAAAATATCTATCAACTTTTTGAAATTCACTATAAGATACAGGTCTTAAAGTGTTTTGCCAATAGTCACCACGCATAGGAGCGTGTTGATAAGTGAGTATACACATTAGAAGAACAAGAAAAACAGCACACGTCGGCCCATATGCTAGATTTTTATTTTATTTGCCTCTTACGACATCCACGAGAAGAGAGACAGTGGTTTAAGACACCACATATTACAAAACATCATAATTATAAATGACTACGATAAAACTTAAGAGACGAATGATGGAATGACACGAGGCTAAAAGCTACGCAATTGAATAAATTTCGAGAAGGAAGGAAAGTTTTTACTTCTTCGCGGAAACTGTTTTTCCTTGTAGGAAATTATGCAATACGTGGAAAAAATGTAGTTGGTTGGAGCCACGTTAGAAAAATAAGGATGTGAGAGTATTTTAACTGTAACTCTAGTGGCATTTAAACTAGGTACTTATGCATTACTTTAGTAAAATAAATTCGCTATCATCTAAAGTTAATGCATAGACGGTGTGCACTCATGCAATACTGGGCATTATTGTACACGTAGGAGAGTAACATTGAATAAATTTTGCATAATTTACATCATATAATGGAATAAAAATAACTTTAAACACTAAGAATAGCAAAGTTGTCATAACATGATTCTGCCAACAAATATGTGTACATGATCTTGTTTACAAAGTGTTCTAAGATTAAAAATTCACAACCAACGAGTTATTACTAGAAATAGAAACTTCGGATAACATAACATATACAAAAATTTGTTAAATACATAAAGGTTGGATACAGTATGAGTACGCTTTGAGTCAAAACCAAGTATCACCTATACTTGGTATTGAGTCAAAGCGAATAAGCCATCAAATATCTAAATCTACTTGCCTACGTACACAAAACTACTTGTCTGATGGTATACCAGAAGTTATGTTCGCATCTCCTCACGGCGGTGTTATCATTACCGGAACTTCGACTACTTCGACAATATACAACTATGCAGGTTAATTTCCAACTTGCAACTACATCGCAGAGAACATATTGTACATAGGTTATGTATATTACTTCGGTAACGACTACAAAACACAGCCCGTATGATACTCTGGTTTCATATACATTCTGGGAATTTAACTATGTTCTTATTTGCCAATCGTAACATTATTATTGCCATACTTTATTCATTGTTCTATTAATACGTGGATATAATTCAAACGTGATTCTCATAACAACAAAGTAACATTACATGGTAATTACATATATTGATACCTTCATAGCAACCAGAAAGGATTCATTTAACGCGGCCGTACATTAATTCTACGTATATTACTGGCCTTATTTTATAAGGAATCACTTAAAACGTGCTTACACCTAAGGTGTTTCCATATAAATCGACACAAAATTACCCGAAAAATTTAAACAATATATCTACGACCGACACGTAAAAATAATATTCCCTATAAATATGGAGTGAGATAATTATAAATTTTGCCTCTACAAGTATGAAGAGACTCCTAATTGACGCTACGCAAGATTGGTTACGCAAGTTCGCTACGAACGCTACAGCGTAGCAAATGTCTACGGAATATTTAATTCGAAGTGCTACGGGTCTACGTTCTCAGAAGGACTACTTTATACAGAGAGTAATTTTGTGCGTTATGAATGAAAAAATAGAAACTTGGCAAAAATGGAACATTAAATGAATTATTCAAACCAGATCGTAGTTTGAGTCATTTTATTTCAAATAAATTATCTATACCTATTGTATTTTATCGCAAATTGAACCTCATTTATCGCCCCTTCGCAATTTATCGTAAATTGTTTACTTACATATTTAACGTTGTAAACCGAATAAAGCGGGGATCAGAGTAATGAATACGTATGAACGTAGCAAGTAAAGGCCGAATGAAAAAGCGCAACATTTTTACTCGTCAGTACCTCAGTACAGTTCTTAAATTAAAACAACGAAAATATTTAACAAAACTTTAAACAAAAAAAAAACGATTACTTGAATCAAGTCAAACAAGTATCACACAAAATCAGCACCATAGGAAACATTTCATATAAAAACACGGGTATACAAAAATTTACCCAATTTAAAGACCACAACCAAACCAAAAATAAACGTCTGAGATGACACTTCGAAGTCATTTCAATTTGAATAGTACCTTCGCACTCTATATGTTATACAGAGTGTGCATCATTTCAAAACGAATCATTTTATTGCCACTCAAGCGTATTGACGCAATGAATCACTCCGCTTGTCGACTATCAAATGAATTGATATCGCTGTCGGAAGGTTATTAAATGACCTGCACTTGATACATTTAGTTGCCAACCCTACTATATTGAATTGAATTAAATTGATTGCAATTTGATGCGGAAAAAAAGGAATAGACTTAATAGACTAAATAGATTAATATTTAAAATTTTTGTCACTAGTAGCAGAAAGCTTTTTTAAAGCCTCATGTGTAAAAGAATATTAACCTCGAGTGTCGTTTCACATACACAATTTAACAACCTGTTGTAAACTTCTGTACGTAGTACCTATCTACTTTTAAGTTTTTATTTTGAATATACGTATCAACTCAAAATAAGAACACCGGTAATAGCCTTATTTAATATTAACTCAGATCTTCGAAACGTGGCCCCCCTTTATAAACTTAAACAATTTGCAAAGTGATAACAAACAAGTTATATTACAGCACTCAATTCGCAACAATATTCCAGCGGTTCTCAAGTTTTATTCGCGAGTAGTCCGCTATTGACGGGCTCGTAATCCACCTGATGTATTGTAAACAACCGTTGGAACCAAACTCCACTAAGTACCAAGTTGTAGTTCCACTCAGCTCTTTGTTAAACTTCCAAATCGGTGGTTCTATTTAATAATTGATGAATGGATGGGGGCGATGAAAGTGTAGGGGCTACTATTCTCAGCTACGATGTTGATATTTTTAACACTTTTCCTACGAAGATTAAGCACACTGCTTTAGGCCATAGCTTGTTAGATGCTAAGCGGTCAGCAGAGCATCTTTATATAGAACTCAAATGGGTTTCTTAGGCTATTTTGGAGTTAATTACACGTGTACTGTTGCAGCTCCAGTAATTACTTTTTTTAGTAGTAGAAAACGAGTTGATGTCCACCTGGTGGTACCGGTACCGCCCGTAGACATTTGCGGTCAATCGCTGAAAAATAAGCATTTTATGTCAAAATATATCGGTCAGCACTGCATAACTAGACGTATGAGTTTTATTAAAGTTATTAAAATTATATCTATGATATTTAGAACAGAAAAATTAAGAAATTCCCTTTGTAAGCATATTGGTATCTCATAAGTTTTTCGTTACTTATATAAAGCAAAGACGCTGAAGCCTACCTAAACATACCTAGAAAATATTAATAAACCATTACTCTTTACTTAACTTTGTGTGTACAACAAAACAATAAATGTTACCTTTCTCAGCTCCAAACAGTTTGTGAATTATAAAGGAAAGTAATAACAAAGAATTTCTGTTACGCGTCGCGACGTGTGTAACTTATGAAATTGGGTGCGCTTTCACTTAAATTTGATGTTTACCGAAATTTATTTACCTTCATTCCCAGTAGTACACGTTAACAAACTTCTGCTATTTGATTTATTATAGTTTAACTAGCTTTTCCCTGCAGCTTCGCACGCGTTAAATTACATATAAACCCTCTTCTTGAATCACTCTATCCATTAAAATACCACATCAAAATCCGTTGCGTAGTTTTAAAGCTCTAAGCATACATAGGGACAGACAACGGAAAGCTACATACTTACTTAAGCGACCTGTTTGATACTATGTAGTGATTTTTAATTTAATCTGATGAAATAAACCTTTTAACTTGTAAAACTGTATGCTCAAAAAGTTTGATTTTATAACAATGATACATACATTTGAATAGGTTTGCGATCGTATTATTTGAAAGTTTTTAACATTTTATTGGCTAAATACACATTTATTTAAAGTTACTACAATACTCATAGTCATAATAGGTATAGAAGTAGCTACTTTGGCAATAATTGAAATTTGAAATCTATAGCAGTAACAAAGCTTTCGACGAACGAACTTCAGATATAAACGGTACGTTACAAGAGTATTTTTGAAAAGTATACGAGTACACGCACAATAAATGTAAGTGTATAAGCCGTGTAATATTTACCTACAGGAAGTTTAATTAAAATTCTGTCAAAAGAATGCACTTTATTTTTGGATACAGTGTTTACAATGAACGTTTCACATCGAAAAATGTGAGATTTTATCAGTCAAAACGTGCAATATCCAGGTACAAAGTACACATAAAAACAATGTTTCGACCGCAACGAAATACGTGAACATTTTTTTACAAATAAAGTATTTATTTTGCGATTTTTATATTAAATACGTAAAGTTGGGCTATAAACTTAACTCGTGGATGGTCCAGTGAGATATGGGTCACGAGATAAACCCGAAGTGTTCCCTCTTAATCGGTTCAAGGAACATTTTATGTAGACGAGATAGACGTTCAATGCTTAGAACCGGCGGAAATCTACATAGATGTACAGTAAATTTGATTTCAGATAAGTGGCGTGTTTCCGGAACCATAACGCGGTTAACTACTGTATTTTGAAGGTTTATTGAGTAAGTAAATGTAGTTTCCATGATTGATATTATCGTGTTTATACTTTTAGAAAAACAGTTGAATTTTACTCCTTCTGTGAAGATATCATTTAATTTTTACGAATAATATGTAATCATCCAGCATTGAAGTTCAAAAACATACAATATATTGGTAGAAATAAATAACGAGTATATAGCGTGCAAAACTATGCAATATTAAATAAAAAATTTAAGAAAGTCGAGCAAAACCACAGTGTCAAAAATATTTTTTTTCCAGTGAAGTCCAATGATTGTCCGCGGATAGTAGAAATTAATAAAATATAGGGTCCTATACCTACTCTGGATCAAACTGCGAAACTTATTTGTCCATATGTATTTTAACTCTTACTAAAATGTACTTGTAATCCATTCGTATTTCACGCTAACAATTTTACAGCCAATTCGTATTGACATTACACGCTGAATAGTATTTAAATGCATTGTCCCCAGCGCCATCTCTTCAAAATAAACCAGTTAAGTATTTACGAGCGACGCCGGGGTATTAAATTAATGATTGTTGAATGAACGCACGACGTCAACACTGCATTTACACGTTTTTGTACTTTACGTAATTTCGGAAAATAATGCACAGCTGAGTAGGTTGTGCGACAAAATATATTAACATATACCGTAAGAGAACCTATTTTGATTAAAATTATGTAATAAAGGTACATTTATATAGGATTTAAATTATGTTTAAAAATGAAAATATAGAGATGACATAACTAAGCATCTAGCCACTAATTCTGAATATTCTGATGAGTATTTAAAAAATTAAGAGATGAAAATCGTGTTTCAAATTAAATAGATTATATGTATAACGAAATATTTTAATACACATTGTCTATAAGTTAATTGAATCGATTAAATAATAAGTTTATTAAAACTCAATAAAACGTCTACTAATCATGAACATAAACAAACCAAGATTCCAACAACATAAATGAACCATTAAGTTCCACCGCGATCCATTCGCTAATGGATTGGTATGTCAGCTGTTCATTATCGTAGGCCCTTCATTACCCACGTCGTCAGATTCAGTCACATGTCCATTAAGAGGCGGATATGTGCGGTAACGGTAAGCGTGACATTGAGAAACCTCCTCCAACGCATTACCAAATTGCTGCCACTCTCAACATCTATTACGAATTCATGTCACACGGTAATGGTGGTAGAGAACAATTGGTCACGGCAACTCGTAGTGACAAGAAACTAAGCAGACGTGACGATAGGATACCCGATACCTTTTAATAACTAGTGATATTATGTTAAAAATAAAAAAACAAGAATACTTAACACCTCTTTTTTCAGTTTTCTGATATTAAAAATTATATGGTCACTATGACAATCGAGACGAATCCAACGACAGCTCATTATGTTAAATCAGTCAAGCCATTTGGGCTGCAGGGCGTGCTAAAGAAATGGACATACATACATACATATAGACATACATACATATAGACATACATACATACATACATACATTTGAAAAACATTACCCTAATCAGGTAAAAAGTATGTAAGTGTGGTTATTTCATATACATACGTAAATTAGCTAAAACTTGCATCATCGTACCCACAGACTATAAAGTACATTACAATCTACATTGAATCCATGAGAAACCTGGATAGGTTTATAGTAATAAACTTTCTTTTTGAATCACTCTGTTTATTGGTGAAAATTGATAAAAACTGTTTAGCAATTTGGATCTAAGCATTACATAAAAAGATCAAAGCTAACAGACGGCGAAAAATTACTTCGCTTCATATCACGTAGCATAAACTAATCATAGTCTAGATCATAAGAGCCAGCTGCAGTGTATCAGTCGCGTCATCCCTAACGAACAGCCACGTCAACTGTCCTCCATCCTTATCCACGCACAGGGTTCATTACCCACGGCCCGCAGTTATCAGCGACATGTCAGCCGTTGTACGTGTCTTACATTATAATAAACCACATATCTATATGTCAGCATACGTAATTTATTAAATTCTCTTTATAAAAATACGAGCTGAAAAGAGTGAACCGTATGACATTTTTGTAAAGCACAAATATTGCATGAGTAATATAAAATTACACTTATAACCTGTCAAATTTTCTCCCTGTCATCGTAATTTCAAAGTCACCACAATTCACGCAACTCCAAGTATCGGTAATATCGGTAATAGATGCTTAGTCATAAAATCGATATTTGTATCATAAAGAATCGATACTTGATATCTCCTCTCTATCGCCACTGTGGCTTACGACGACCTTACAACGTTACAAAAAAGACAAATAAAGAGCTAGAGTCGAACGGGTTCAGGGCGGCCTGTTGAACGAAACGCCATTGAGGTTTGAGACACATTCTTTCACTTTTGACCGAAATAGAAACCCCAGGCATTGTCTCCAATAATATTGGGAGAGAAGTCTTGATTGACATTGAATTTTGAATACTTTGAATTTTGACTTTACCATCACTAGTCTTCCTTACAATAACAATATTAAGCGATATAGCCTGGTCTAGAAATTATAGTAACGGAAAAACACATAAACGAAACGTTCCCATCTAGTCCTCAGGGGTAACAACGCATGTACCATGTATAGATAGTAGATGTTCAAGCGTGACAGTTGTCATTTACCGTCAAGAAGTTTTTTTGTTACTTCTTTATATAAAAAAACAATAGTAACCAATTTTATTTCCACCAACGATCGAAAAGACCTTAACTCAAAATAGTTCGCAACCCATCAACCTATACCAGGAAATCAGGAAAGAACGGCGATTGCGTCGCGGTAGACAAATGTCGCACATAACTCCTGGAACGTAGCTCGAAAACAATTCCTTTTTGCCCCTAATGGCAAACGTGACTGTTAAGCCTTAAACTCGATTGACAAATGACCTTGTCTTTGAAGAAAAAGGCATAGACATCCGCTGAATGTTAATAACCTACAGGCTCCTGTACTTATTGTGTTTATTTGGGTACTCAGCTTTGATGTTAGAACACATACAATACGTTATTACTTTTTGCTTATTCGTAGTTTTCAGTACTTCACTATATTGTGATTGTTAAAATGATTGTTTTTAAGATATTATTTAAATGTTTTTTTTTAAGAATGGCTGGTAGACAACGTAGACATATAATCATAATCAAAACTGCTTTTTTGTAGAGAGGTAGAAAATAAACCCGCAGGGCAATTGGTAAATGGCAACTGCCGTCTATGGACATCTAAATTAATCAAAACCAGATGGGATTAAAGTCGACTAGGTTTGGTCTTTGCATTCTAACCATGAGGACTAAGTAGGAACGCCTGGTAAAAGTGTATATTCTTCCCCACACTCCTTTCCTGAACGTAGCAGCTATTAACACCATTGTTATAAAGTAGTAGTTTTTCAATGTGGTAGAGCTCTTTGTGGTTCGACTCCACCACCACTGCCACACCAATTTCTACCTTATATTAGCGGTGTGGTTAGGAAGATGTATTAATCCACGGCGTTACAACTCCGTCCTCATGGGTAGCAACGCTTCTGCGGCCGTCCTCAGGTAGGACTGTGATCTTATCTGGGGTAAATTACAGATGTCCATGGGCGGCAGTGGTCACTTACCATCAGGTGGACTGCAAACTCGTTTGTTATTTCAATCATGTAAAAGAAAAGAAATAGGTGTAGCAGTGGAGACTCCAGATTATTACGGAATTGAACCACGTAAGGTTCTAAACTCACGTGGTTCTGTTGAATACGTGTTCTGTTTATGGTACTACATAGCAACAATTATGCTATATGCACATAGTAACTCACAGAATATTCAAATACACATGACTTGCACATAATATGACTAGTACACGTGACTACACTTGTGTGTCTATGTATTTATTACTTGTTAATATATGAATATAATTGTTACCACAAAACTTAGCATACACAGATATCCACATTTAAACAAATTAGAATGTTTCAAGTCGGTCTAGATATGTCACAATCCCAAAGGACTGAGCTGGAAGGGACAGTGTTCCCACGCGTACTAACCACACCCTTCAAACGAAGGAGAATTTAAGGCAACTTATCCCAGAGTATCCATCTATGATATGCATATACTTATGGACATGTATAAGTACGTACACAAGGAATTTTATATATTTGTATGTAAATAGGATATGCGGGTATGGTAGCTCATATCCTGTTACGGAATACGGGATGAAAGAGGAAATTATATTTCACGATACATACATAGTGAATGAGGGAAAGTGCCTAATCCGAGATTACTGTTATGGATATTAGTAAGACAACGTGTATATTATACAATACAAAGTATTATGTATATTGCATACAATTTATCCTTGTAACATTCAAATTCTTATTAAAGAACAGAGAGAAATAGTTTGGAACACATTTTTCAAATAATATGATAAGATATGTACCTATATGACGCGTATTGAACGCATGTGAGGCTTAGACTGTCGGATTATATCTGTATTATATTCATAACATAAACTTTTATATCTTATATAAGTCTACTGTAAAGTATACTCAATGTTTCATACAAAAAACAGTTTCGACAAGAACTGAGATAAAGACGGAACGTGCAAACTAGAATCTTATCAACGTCCCAGAACGACAGGATGACGGATTGACTCACGGAAAGCTTTCCGAGCGGCGTGTCACCTGTCAACGAATGCCAGGTAGGTTTCGACATATATCAGGAGACACCGGGATGTCATAGGCTCCGAGCTAATCGGGTTTAAGCGTAATCCGACCCTCATCAAACACGGATGTCAACTTGAACTCAAACATACATATACACAGAATCACTCGAGAGTCATGTCGTCCTGGTAGTCGAGCACTCGCGACGGGCGCGGGGAGCACGCGGTGCGTGCGGTCGCCAGGGCGGGCGGCCGATCACTGAGGGCGGCCCGGGCACCCCGCGCCCCCGCCCCGAGCTCATCCCCCGCAACAGAATCTCTCAATTATTTTATTGGGAAAGCTAATGAGACGAAAGACATCGACCGGATCGCTGTCTGATATTCCCATGGTTACAGCCAAACGCAAACCCATTGAACACCCCCGCGTTGATGTCATTTAAATCGAAGATGCAATTAAAGTTAAACGTTTCTTAATTGGGTTCAATCTTTACGAAATTTTGTTATCACCATTTTTAATCTATTTCCGTTTCACAACTGCGAAAGGGCTTTTGGAAAACGTCTTGAAAACCCCTCGCAAGCTATCTACACGATGTTTTCACAGACATCTTGACGTTCGTATAAAAGTTATTCTCGTAACGTGTCATCTTAATAGTAGTTGCACAAAGTTTATATAGGTATAGTAACAGCAGCTCGTACATGTGTTCATTAAACCTATGTATATAGTAGGTTTGCATCCAAATATAAATGTAAATCGTGAGTTCTAAAAAAATTAAGTAATAAAGAGAGAAGTAAAAACACACCGTCGTGATAATACATTACTACTTTTCATTATTATTACTTTTCATAGGTATTCCTGTCCGTCTGCATGCGAAGTTTATCTTTAATTAGGTGTACATACCTACATATAATTCTTGTATCCTGTGTCATTATGTTAGAAATAAGGATTGCATACAACTGTTGATAAACCAAATGAATTATAGAAACATGTATTTTATTACTTTATCCCAACACATTTTATAAAATATCAATATAAAGTCTAAACTATTATTTAGTCACGATCTGAAAAAATTAAATAAAGTTCATTCGAGATTGTCTAAATATGAGTAACATCAAAATGCTTTAACACAAAATAAAAAAAAGTAGGTTTTTGTATCGCTAAACAATGACATGACAATATGAATACGTGGGAGAAGGTCACAGCGATTCTGAAAAGTAAAACGCTAACGGCTCTACGCTTCATGAGCGAAAAGTTGATAATTTTTAGGTACAAAGCCCATAAGGGATATAAACGGACGGAAAGGTCAAAGAGAGACAAGTAGAACGTTTGACCCGGCGTGTACGCGACGGCCGACAGTTTAAAAACCGTCAACGTTACTCGCGGGCCACGAAACACTCATTTAAAGCGTCTTTACAAGTTCTAAATCAATGTCATCAAATATAACTATGTTTTGCAGCGTAATACCATTGTCTCAAAAGATCAGTGGATAAGATAAGATCTCACAAGATCATATTAAAAAAAAATCGGGCGCGTACATTATTTAATGCTATTGCTTACTCAAAAGCTATAAACATTAGCTTCAAGCGTCATTTACAAATTTTTAAAGAGTTTTCGGTACAATATGCTACGAAATCTGGTAGATCTGTAATAAATTCGGGCACATACATTTATTCCAACTCTGAACGCTGACGCTTGCATCACTAAGCGAATGACGCTTGAAGCCAACGTTTCGTGGCCCTCGGATTACGCTCAAAGCGATTTATACGCACTTTGAACTTTGTGAAACAATTTCATGGAAACTGCGCCGGTACGTGAAATTCAAACGGTGAAATAACTCGGCTAGTTTATACGCCCGTTTAGCCCGTTGTTCTGCAAATCTGGCTAGCTCCACTCACTAAGCCAGGGTTTGCAGGGTTGGCTGGCTTGCAATAAAAAAAACAATTTACTTGTTGAAAATTGCTTTTGACTATGAAAAACTGGCTTTTGGTGCATCTTTTATACAATGGTCATGCTATTGACGAGACTAAAAAAAAATTGTGACCGCCATATTCAAAATGTTTAAAGCTGATAGAACCGGTAGATACCGCCCCAACTATCTCTAGAGTTGAGCAATCCTAGCCTTTCGGTTTAAGAATGTAAATGTGAACTAATCAATAGGTTTCATAAGTATATAAAACGACCACCTTATCCATCGCTTTCCTCTAAGTCGCAACTGTTTGGTGGACCTCACGTAGAATCACCGTACTAAATAAAGTTGTCACAAGTGTCTATGATTAACAGTTATCATTTCATTTATCTTCAGATGGATTTCATTTTTGTTTAGTACTTCGATTTATTTTATAAAACCACATAAATAATACGAAAAGACTTCTGTCGGTATGAAATCCTTACTCATTTTAATTAATGTTTATCTTATAGGCACTCAAAGCTACTAGAGCAGACATTCAATTCAATTACAGCTCTATTGCAAATAAATTGTGCTTCTTCCGTATTCCACTTTATGAATGTAATAGCTTTCCCTGATTCACTTTGTACTGATGATCTGAAGTTTGAATTAGTATGCATTTCCTGTTGTGAGTTGTGCCGGAGTATAGAAGCGAAGTACGTAGTTGCTCAAGTAACTTCGAAGATTCTTGGAATTATTATTATTTATTTATTATCGTTGGTCACTACATAGCATAAAACAAAGTCGCTTTCCGCTGTCTGTCCCTATGTAGGTATGCATAGATCTTGGACACTACGCAACGGACGAAGAGGAAGGTTTATGTGTAATTTATTGCGTGCGAAGCCGCGGGCAAAAGCTAGTTCATTATATAGCCATCATCCTCATCATTTCCTAGCAGTGACTGGACACAGGTGAGTTTCAGAATAAGATAGGTCATAGTTATACACTGGGTTTAGGACTAGACATATTTTTAAGGACTCTCAAAGCACATAGGTTTCTCTATGACAATTTCCTTCGAACATAGGCGTACCTAATTCCATTCCAGCACTGTTTCAGAACATAACATTTTTTTAAACTTGGTTAACTCATCAGAGGCCTAGGCCTTAAAGGTTCCGTATAAAAACCATGATCCCTTACAGTGGTCCAGTTTCCATGACGGTTTTGCCAACCCTGCAGGCAGAGCGGGCACAGTGGCTGGGCTCGCTACTGTAATCTCCAAGTGAAATTGGACGGTGCGCAGTTTTGCTTGCAATATTTCCAGAAATATGCTTCTGGAACAATTCCTCTGCATGATGTAACACCACGTTATTTACTGGAAATTTGTATAATGATGTTAGTACCTACTTAGTTCATAATCTAAAAACACGTTTCTACCACACGCAAATATAGTGTTTATCAAAAAGTATCGTTGTCAACCCATTAATGTCCCACTGCTGGACACTGGTCTCCTCTCAGTGAGAGAGAATTAGGCCTTAGTCCACCGTGCTGGCCAATTGCAAATTGGTAGACTTCACACACCTTTGAGAACTTTATAAGAACTCTCAGATGTGCAGGTTTCCTCGTGATGTTTTCCTTCACCGTAAAGCAAGTGATAATTAATTTCTAATACGCACATAAATCAGAGGTGCGTGCCCGGGATT
>DWPV01001120.1:0-22382 GCA_018251915.1 Urbanus proteus proteus | reverse complement strand
ACTAAATAAGCCAGTTATTATTCATAAAATCAGAGAAATATTAAAAACTATTACAAATTTTATGAAATCATTACACACATTTATTATGGTAAAATCTAAGCTACAGAAATTTTATATAAACGTATAAAGTGACCCGAACAGTAAAATTTTGAGAGTTAAGCATACATTATTGTGTAATTTACACGTTACATGGAAATATCTAATAAAATCTTTTAGGCTGATTATCACTTATCCATCGTAAAAGTTTATAGTGGAAGTGGTTCGTTTGGGGAGAAAGTTCACTAAAGATCATACTGATTAGACCTCCAATTTAAGATGTTTACAATCATACCGATAGGTTCTGACTATGCTATATCTACATTCTTATTGTACATACGTATTTATTCACGAAGCCTAGCCTATGTCACGCCTTAGACCTTCAGCTATCTGCCAGTGAAAGTCCCGTCAAAATCGGTTTAGCCGTTTAGAAGATTGGCTCAGCCAAACAGACAGACAAAAAAAATAAAGTGCATTTTCGTTAGGTATAGGTATCGTGTATACTTTTATATGCATTGAGTAAAAGAATGTTATTTTGAAATCACAAACAGACCCTTCAAATTAATTTATTTGTACCTATAGATACCTATACATAGATTTATTACAGTTGTTAACTTTTATATTTACCTACACGTACTCAACTCATATGTATGAGCACTGTGCAGATGTGCAGTTATTGCACATACCAGATATTGTAATTATACATTAAAATGAATATTTTAATGGCTTATCATTCATTTTACATATAATAAATTTAGGTAGAGCTAGACAATAGCAGATAATTAAGAGAATGATATATTGTAGATTAAACCGTGGATGGCAGGCCGGTGTCTGCGGAGCGCGGGCTGCGGCCACGTGGTCGGCCGCTGCCGCCACATGTGACACACTCGCACACCACTCATTACAGCCATTACCGGCACATGGCGCTTGCTCGCACAGACATACCCGCGCGACGAACCTCCGCGCCTGCACCGTTCCACTCACATAGCTTAAAAACGCTTTCTACACTCATAATCGAACAGCAGGATTTTCTCCCGTGTCGCGGGTGCCATGAACATGAGTGCATGTTTATGTATTCTATTTAGTTTTGTAGAAATCATCCAGATCTGTCTGGCCGGGATCGAATCCGGGACCCATTGCGTGTCAGACCGGTATGGCAACCGCTCCGCCATGCGAGTCGTTAAAACTACACGTTTACTTAATTATATTTTCAACTTTACAACTCTAGCGTATGGATGATTTTCGTATATAAGAAGCATTCGTACGATTATTTCCAAGTCATCGACGGCCTCGCCCGGGTTATCGCGCGACCCCTTATCATTCGTGCGCACACATTTACTGTGCGTGAACATATCGCAATGAAATGTAGCTCTCCAACACATCGTTACTGGTCCAAAATAGATTTAATCACTTGGTAATATTTAGGTATAGTGTAGACGTGTGTTTTTATTATTTTACCAAACGCATATTAATTGGGCAGCTACCAGTAATTCCTGTCAAATACCTGATGAATATGGAAAGTTGTTATCTTAATGTTATTATTAGATAAAAATGTACGATTAAACAAAATAAAAATATACCTATTTCGAAACTTTACTTATCGTCAATTGATGCCGTGGAGCAAGGTTAGAAACATTATTGACATATTGCGCGCTTGTCAAGTCTTATTGACAGCACCACCGATATAATCTTTATCGATGTGCTTCTAGGGTTCTTTAAGTCTCTACACTCCCTACATACGCTCGACTGTGTACCCTTTATAATATCAAAACATGTCATCGGGCCGATGGTTCGTAACCTTTTCAAGTGCAGGTATTCCTTTCATAAGTTAAACGTGCAATAGACGTCTGAATTTTTACACACTTTATTAATCTTCTCATCGAGGTCATTTTTACACGTTCACTACATATTATACCGCTTACAATGTCACGTATTAGGTACGCGTATTACGCGATTTCCCCAATTTATTTTACACTGTTCACGTCATCAACGTGCCTCGTTATAACTTGACGATAATTCAATATTTATTTAGTCTAATTAACAGGATTCTAATATAAATATAGCAATAACAATAAACACCATGTTTAACCATTAATTTCCTATGGTTTGGTGATATTTTCTTTGTAATTTAGATTATTTATACAATAAATAAAATTGAAGTGACTGCTCATTTCAAAATAGCATTTTTTAATCAATGCATATGAAAGTTAATACGATACCTATAACGGAAATGTAATTCAAAATGTCTGTATGTTTGGCTGAGGTAAACTGGCTGGCTAAACGGCTAGACCGATTTTGACGGTACTTTCACTGGAAGATAGCTGAAGGTCTAAGGCGTAACTAGGCTATTTTAATTTTTGAAAAAATCATTGGGGGATCAGCTAGTTGTTTATATTTTCGGTATAATGGTATTGCAGGAGTATTGTTTTGAAATGTTTTCGTCTAAATTGTAACATCTGCCCGCTCCACAGCTTCATGTGGCCTGCGATTAGTGTCATCAGATACCATTCAAGACAATAAGTATGGGCTCGCTCCACAAGTGATAAAAACCATTGTTGGCCGGGCAACAATGTCAGCCAACTAAACTTTTGGAGATAGTATTTCATAAGTATGTCTCCTATCAGCTTTTAATGTTTGATGAAGTGGAATTGTTGACTAAGTACCATTCAATGTTAAATACAAATTTTGAGACAGTCTTCAAAAAAGCTCGTTAGTAATAGAGGTTCTCAAGCTGTCCGTAGGTGCCTATCAACACAGCCTAAAGAGTATATTCTTATATGTTTCTTAAATGTTTATTTAAATTACATATAATGTTTGTGAAACATACGAGTGGTCGGCTGGGCGGCGCCGGGCGGCTCGTCGCGGGACAGGTGTTGGCGGTGCGATGTCTATCGCAGTGTCCAGTGTGTCCACTCAATCTTTGCGCATTATACTACGAGATGGTTTTTATAACTGAACTTAAGCTTATACTGAACTTTTTTTGTGTACATTTTATATTTTTTTATTTATGTCATCTTGGGCTCACTATGCTATGAATACGTATTGAAACTTAAAACATAAAAGGTATTCAGAAAAAAAAAAACAAGAATACAATAAAAACCAGTCATAAGAATTGCTTTATTTGAATCCAGCAATTACATAATTTTGAATTTTACCCTACTTCAATGAAAAATAACACCGATATGTTGTGATTTTCGCAAACCTAGATGTTTTTTTTTTGTATTTGCATATCCGCAACTAATTGACATTTCCGTTTGACCGTAGAACGCAGCCTTCTTGACACATTCCCACGAGCTGGCCATTGGGATTCTTCATTTAATATTGAATTTATGTTACACTTAATTTCTTTTTAATGTCTAGTTTATTTAAATTTAAATTTAGCATTAATCATGTATATTATTGCATTATATAGGTATTAGTAAACAACCTTATAAAATGTGAGTAACATGTATAAAAAAGGTGCACTGTTTGAATGTGGATTATCATTTCTTAATTCAGGAATATTTGATTAACTGATATTTAATTCTGAATGAATTTCGTGGTGAAACTTTAAAATTGACATTTGTTATTTTAAACCTACTATCATGTATCAAAATACGTATTCCTTGATACAATATAGGTATTTTTTGTTTACGTGTCAGTAAAAGTAAAGTGATATTTTTAAAATTTTACCAGTAATACAGGACATATCGCTTGTATTTTAATGTTAGCACTAATGTAATTAGAAACACGTAAACTACACTGTCAGCGTGGAGGCGCGTGTGAGGCGGCGCGCGGCGGCTCGGACATGCCTTGCTCAAATATTGTCCATTAAACTAAGTAATCGCGTTTTAAATTACTGGCACAGAACTTAATTGAAGGGGTAGCAATGAAAATCTAAAACATCTTCTATCATCTTGCATGGTTTAAGAAAAAGTATATGGCTGCTAATACTAATGCTATCAGGTGGTCAATTAACTCGTTTGATACTATTAAAATGGGTGTTTACAAACAACGATTTAAATTTCTAATTCCGTGCATTCTGGTATTTAATCTAGAGGACGGGACGCTAATTCACTGCCCCAGATCGGCGGGCGTAGCGTAGCGCTAGGAAAAGTAGGTGGAATTTACGACAACGAGGCAACTTTTCATCCTAAGAAACCAGATTTTAGATGATTTAATTGCAAATTGGTCGTTCGTCGCGGCACTAATATAATGGGAAAGAGAGCGCAATAGCAATAATCATTAATCAGCGACAGGTTGCGTTACGTTTGATTTGCATAATGCGGCGATGATAGGGAAGGCTCTATCTACGAGCGAATAAGCTACAATATCCGGCGGAGCCGCCGCCGCATTCCTCGTAGACACAGTTTCGGGTTACGAATATAAACGCACAGCTGTTAGCGGGCTCGCTCGCGTTACAAAACTTCCACACCGATTCCGCTTTCATCTTAATGTAATACAATATAATTTACATTAGTTATTTTGCATAATTTTAAATTTACAATTAGGTAATTTCTTTGTTGCTTTCGAATGTCCCATACCCACGACATATACATATGACTATAATATTACACTTAATGGATTTGGTATATTACTTTTGTCACAAGTCACAATCCAAAGCGGATGAATATTTCGTCGTGAATGCTTAACAATAAGGTCACAGGAAGTCATTAAATTAGTGATTTAAATAAAAGAAATGCTAATTTATCGAATTGATTATCGAAGGGAGAAGCGTTTACTACGAAGTGTAATTGTTAGTTAGCGGGTGTTTGCGTGCGGCGCGCGGCGGAGGCTCTAATGGCGCGGGACTGCCGCCAAGTGGTCCCGCAAACACGCGGCTCATCGCGGGTTCGATGGCATTTTGCCGGCCGTAAACAAATGTGTAAAGTATATTGCCGCCGGCAACGCGATTCTTGCTGCCGGAGCAGGACACTGATCACTCGGCCAACCTAGAATTCATGAAAGATTTAACATTCAATTAAAAGCAGCCAAGCGCATGTCGGCCCACGCAGTGAAGGGTTCTGAGTGGGGATTAACATTAATTTTATTAATATAGTAACTTTCTACCTGGTACTAAAATTCTTCTTAAATATAAAGACACTGAATTAAATTGATGATATCCTATTTTTCTCTGCCTTGATATGAGGTATGTGGAGCTTGTAATAGGTAATTCAATGTACGGACCACAGCTATACCATCCTATTAAGACATATAGGTGTACCTACGTTATGCCTTTTATTTTAATGAATATCTTAATGTTACGTATTTTCAATACCTGCAATAAACCAATGGATGTCGATTTATCAACTGAGGGCATTGTCCTTTTATAGACTGTTTCTATCTGTAATAATTAAAAAATATATTCGTTTCCTGCCAGCAATTCCGGGTCGCTCACCCTCCTTGGACAAGAAATATTGCCTATTAGTGTATTTAGTGTTAGCAATATTAGAAATGATTTCAGGTTTCGTGAATGAGCAGGGCGCGGTGCGAGTGGGGGCGGGCGGGCGCGGCCGAATAATTGTCACAATAAACAGTCGGTAATGGAGTGGAGCCGCGCCCGACGAGTTAATTAGCGGAGTGACTGCCCTCCGCGCCCCCGGCGCCCCGCGCGCCCTGGGACCACTCCCGAGGCACCCCCGATGCTCTTTGTTTTTGGCAACTTTTAATATCTAACTTTTGGATATTATGTTCGTCGGTCACAAGTACAATTAAAGTTATGTAACGTTTGTTTGGCGTGCAGTGTCGGTCGTGAACACCACCACTCCAACTTTTCTCGTGGATGTCGTATTATATGACTGAGCGTAATAAACCAGAAGAAGGGAAGCAGCTTCTTCCGATGTAAAATTAACCCCCACTGCGGTCACGAACACACATACCACGCGATGTGAGGACATACTTAGCTTTATGTCCAGCAATGGACCCTAAAACGCCGATGGACGGATGTATAGAACGTGTGTTTACATTACATAATTAAGATTATTGTAGGATTGTCATATTTCTGGCCGCCTTGCTCCGCTAAGAAGGTGCCAAAAAGGATTTCACAGTTTCACACGTGATAATTGAAGGTGTTAATTTAATATGAAGAGTCGATAACTCCTTGTACGCGGTCATTGGTTTCATTTTTTTATTCACGCAAAACGGGGTATAGTTGTGTCTAGTTAGCTAACGTGTTAATTTGTCATTGTAAAGGAGAGTATAAATAATTACAAGCAGTAGTGGGCCGTCATTAAGATATGGCGTTACTAAAACAATTAGGAGGAACGGTTCATATTGCGTGCCTATTGAAAGTGAAAGATTTTATCCGAAAAAATATTAATATTTTTTTCTCACCGTTATAGTATTTTTTGCGTAGCGATGAAAATTCTGATTTATTGTCGGGAGAATGCAGATTGAATTGAAGTATAATAAGCTGTTTTGAACCTTACGCCAGCGTCTGCTCGAAGATTCGCAAAAATACATATGTACCTACTAATAATCAAATATACCCTCCACTAGTGAATGCATCAGTTATCAACGTTATAATTTAGTTATTGTTATTGTTAATGTGTCTACATAAATTTGCTTCCAATACAATAAATAGTTTCCTCCAAATCCACAAACAAATCATAAATTTAATGCTAATAGAACGAAATAATTATGACTGAACTAAACTGACATAAACAATGTAATTATTTCTATTGAACTCAGTTATCTTTCGAGAATTATTTGGTCCCCCAACCATGATCTAATTGTCATGACGATAGTCTGACAATAAATCATAATCGCTATCGGGCGGTATGTTATCGCCCGTTCGGCAGTTCAGCCGCTCAATGGGACAATGCTATCAACACGCTTTAGTGTTTTGAAACCCTTCGCTTTAAGAACGATAACAGATGACAGAATATTCGTAGTTACGATGACATGTTTGGCAATTGGACTTGTGTTTGGACTGGGAATCCATGGTTTACTCTCCTCTAAAACTTTCAATACCTACGCTAATCTTGTACCACTTAGTGTACCTGTTTGATGTACCTAATTATGAAGTTAGTTGCTTGACGAGGTGGAGGGGCTGTAAGGCAGAAGAACGGTAAGGCGATGTGGTGGCGAGGTTGCGAGGCGGCAAGAGCTAGCGGTGCGCTCGCGCCGAATTCAGTGCAACCGCTTTCACCGGCCGCGGGAAACAGGTGCGTGTGCGCAGGGCTGCTACACCCCTTTGCCACCCATTACTGCCACCAATCATGTTATCTCGAGATAATTTTAACATAATTCATGTGACTATAGACCTAGGCTATAGGAATATAAATTGATTATATTATTTACAATTAAGGCCCTCCCAAAAAGTCGATGTCAATTATCTTAATTCTAAATGCAAAGTAGAAAAGTTATTAAGTGTACCAAAAGAATAAATGCGTGTCAGTTCATAAATTAGAAGCAGTTATACTATGATAACTAGAGTGTCCGTCAGCCCTGCGCGCGGTACTGTTACGCGGCCGGCGCAGGACGAGCGCCCTCGATCCATCCCGCGATCGTAATTACCCTCCCGACACGCGTTTCTCTTATTAACCTGCTGTAAATCCGTTCCGATCGCATATTAACTTGTTTCGCGCAGTTTCTTTGACATATTAGTAATACATATTTACTTACAAAGTGGTAGTTTCAATTATATTTGTAGGTCGACTGTAGTGCGACCAGTCCTAACCTTATTTCTGTATCTCAGCCTGTCTGTTAGGTTTTCATACACTGTGCTCTAGTTTATAGGTTGGGTAGGTACTTCAAATTACCTAATAATATGCATCATTTTAAGAACTTTCACAGCTAAATTAGTGCCTGTTTTTATGAAGGGCTTTATCGTGTTCGTTGACAATGACATGGTTTTGAAAGATTACGACGGCACAATTACGTCTAGTTAAGTTGGTGCTTTACTGTGTGAAACGTAAGCCGTATTGGTTTTCGTGTTAAAGTAAAAAGTAGTGTGCGTCCTTGGGTCGTGACTTTCACAGTTGAAGGTCGGCTAGCGCGGGCAGAGCAGGTGCCGCGCGGACCCGCTCGCCGCGCGCTCGCAGCACCGCGCCCGCACCGCGCCCGCACCGCACCCACACGCACCCGCACGCGGACAGCCAGCGCCGCACCCACACGCACCCACACGCTCCCACACGCTCCCGCGGGACTCAGGGGTGAACGCGCTGACACAGCGTGGTGACAAACACTGTTAAGGCATATTCATGGTTTCATACTGTTGTTTTACAATACAATTTTGTATTCGAGTTTTTGTAAAGAATTTTGTATTCTAATAAAACAAATGCAAACGACTTTTCTTACCTATAAATATAATTCATCACTATAATTCGCTGTGTTATGGATGTCGTCGACAAGTAGGTACATACAAAAATACTCATCTAATCCCCAGTGTTATACTTGTATTCTTGAAATATTTTATATTTAAACATGTCTTTTAAGTAGTTCTATGTGATGAATGTCCTAAAGCATAATATAACTCAGCTGTATGACAATTGTATGATACATACATGTCGTTAAAACTCTCACATAAAAATAGAGTCCTATTCAATATATTTAATGGAAAAAGCTTTAACCTTCTGTGTATAGAATCCAATTAAAGCCGCTTAGTAACAAACACCCGTAAATATGTAGGAACGTAAGATATGCCAACGGCTGGGAAGCCTCCGACTGCTCAATGGCTGGACCGGTTCCCGGGCTATTTATGAGACAGATCATTTTCTCCACACAACCTGCCGAGTGTCAAGGAATTCTCTATAGTGTCCGCTGGTCGCTGGTTAAATCACTAGCTAACTTTATATTATCTTAAGTATAAACAAATGAAGTTGAATGAACGTTATATTGTTAAATTACTAAAACCAGTATAACGGTATAAAATAGATAGTTGTAGACGTGGGTAAACATACTACAATGTCGTGAATTAATATCTACTCATATTTATTTACCTTGATGTTTATCAAGATCTAAGTTTAGGCGTCTACAACTTGAATGAATTAAATTAAAAATTGCCGAACAAACAGGTACTGAGTAAACAAAGCCTGATAAACTATTCAATAAAATAATTGGCATTGTCTCTTGAAACGTAAATTGAAATTAAAATAATTTGGAGAGCGCTCCATTTGGACAACTATAATAAGCGGCTGCAAAAACTTGCAGATACAATCATTAAGCCCCGCGATCGGCGCTCGTTTGGTTCGCGGGACTGGTTATCTTATTACGGTTATGTGCTCTTGTATTTTTTCCGCGCAGTAACTGTGAATTCCACTTGTCTCGGCGCACAAAAAACGTAGGTATGTTCCAACTTCCACTGCCAACACTCTTCAATATTTGCTCAATACTTAGAGCTCGAATACGTTTAGATGGCTCATATAGGCCAATACTGTTTAAACGGTAGATTTATCAGATTAATTGAATAATTATAAACCCTTATTATCAACAAGTCGTAGTAAAACTATGTACATAACGCTTAAACGCATTTTCGCGTGAGACCACGTCATGATACACGTGATAGATTCAATTGTGACCGTTAGACAGATGATAGTAGTTCATACTTTCATCAAGGCTTTTCCTATTTTTACTAATTCATCTATTATTAACCGTGAAGGTGTAACCTACGTGAGAACACTCAATGTAGCAGTAGACACCGTTAGAATTTAAGAGTTATAGCCAACCTAAAGTGATCCTTCAAACGCTAATCAAACACAGTATTTGTAGAGTCTATCCTGTTCGTTCTCCTAGTGCTATGTAATTGTTGTATAATACAGCAAGTGCGTTGCGCAGATTCGATAATTGCACAGGTTGCGAAACTCGGATCGATTTGGGCGCGCATTATTCACACTTTACGGTCTATTTGCGGACTTGTTAACGGGTTTAATTTCAGTTTGCAGTTTATTGTTGCCGCTCGTTCAAATATCGAGCTATCAATAATTAAATTATTATGACCCCAGACTATTGTCGTAGATTTCTATGAATAGTGTTTGTGTTGGTCGTTGTATAAAAGTTTAAATCAATTTTGAGGTTCTGTGGTTACTTCATCTTGAGACTTACAACGTGCAAAAAATGTTCAACGTTACTATTTTTTTAGGTTAAAAATACATAAACACAAAACTATTTGATTTAAACATGTACCAATGTTTTGGAGGATGTGTTTGCTTCCTCCTCCTGTTTGATCCTTCCATCCTCAGAGGTTCACTGCTGCACGTAGTTGGCCCATAGAGAGCGAGCCTGGCATGCGCGTTGGTGACCGCAATACTCAAGCGACTCAGGAAGACGCTGCTGCTCACCTCCTAAAAATGTTCGTAGGTATAGATAAGTATTTCTTCCACAGTCTTCAAACCAGAACAACGCCTCACATTGTTGTTATAAAGAAAAAAATATGAATAACGTTGAAGACTTCGGAGTCGAATCACAAAAGGTTTTAACTGTAACCTGCCATCTAAGGTTTGGAATATACCTTTTTGGTTCGGATTTGTTGAAAATTATTTATTTATAGCGTGAAGTAAATCTTGTCATTCGATGGTTGTGGTTGCAGGCTTGCTTTAATATGACATGGAGTGGCAACGCCACTGTGGAAGACTTGACGAATAATGCCTGTTCTATATGCAGTTTGTTAAACACGTCCATGGGTGCCAGTGACAACTTGCCAATAAGTGGACTGTATGCTCGTTTGCTATTACATATCTACTCGTTTAAGTTTAGTGTCACGCAGTCAAATGTTTAGCGGAGGTAGCTCAACTACTGCGTGGTTTCTGCCGCGGCCCGCGCCCGCGCCGCCGCCGCGCCGCCCGGAAGACGCGCAGTCTCTCACGGCATATTAAAATAACACGTTTGCTATTCGTCAGAAACCGTTAATTCCTCCGCAGCGCATATCATTGTTGCTTCCTATTTTATTTCAAAATCCAATTTGCATATTGTTTTTCCACTAGCAAATTTAATTACATAAATTTGTCATCGCAAGTTTTAACGGCATTGCAACAACCAAGTGTAGCTGTACTTGCGTATACGTAAGGTTTTAATCCTTGCGAGATTTATTTATTCAAGTGTCAGTGGCACGGCTGCTATTCATAAGTAGGGCAAATTACAAGTAATATTGAAATTTTACTGCCAACAAAAAATAAGTGAGCATTTTATCTGATTATATTTATAACGGTAGTAGATATTATTTGTAATATACTTATTAGAGAACATTCTGACGTGTTCACATGTGCGTGGTTATCTAATTTAATATTACGTTATAAGGTACCTACGTAAGTTTTAATTTTTATGTAATAACAATGGTAATCTATTATCAAATACCTGGGTCGTCCCAGGTAGGCACTTAATGAAATTCTAGTCATGTTCGCAAAAGATGTAGGTAGGTATATTGTATCTCATTTGTGGACCATTTTGATATGCATCAATAACAGCGGGTGGTTGGCTTTAAGTAACGATAAAAATGTATTACTCGCTTGCCCTTACGCTGCGTCAGCTCGCCCGTCGGTTTGTGCCGATTCCGTGGCCGATGCGGTCCGCCTCGATAATGTCCTTACATTACATTGCAGTTTCGATATCCTCCCGATATGGCGAGAGGAAGTGATACGTTTCTATATTTTATGGCCACTCGATGGCAATCCCAGTCACCTGAGTACAAACTAGTATCTGAACGCCCACTGCGACTCCGCAGTAAAACGTCTCATCTAGAGAATTTTCCTATACGTAAAATTTTATATTAGACATTACATTGTAATCTCAGGACTTCGCGACGCATCAATTTTTGATTTTAGGAGGGATTCTTGGCCCGTTTGTTTTCGGCAAGGTACAGATTTTATGGACGTCAGTGAAGATCAACGATTAATTTATTAACATAGGTAAGTATGTCGGGCGCTGAACGAGCTAGACCGTAGTTACAACCATATTAACCGCTGCTTGACACAATTAAGAATAAAAATCAATATTCGTTTGTATTGTTTGAATTGTTAGTTGAAGTTCAGATAGGCGAACGTGAGGCTAACTGTAAGCGTTTGTTCGTACATAATCACAATTTCCGCATAGTTACACCTGATCCAACAAACCGGCTCGCGGCTGCGTGCAGCTCTCACTGCTCGCACTCCCGCCCTAGGGTTGCCAGTCGTCAAACCCAACAACCGGACAAACCAGTTAGCTTGTCCCGATATATGAGTAAAAAGGCCGGACAACCAATATTATTAACGGTTATCTGTTTTTTACTACATACCACGGACAAAAAAATGTAAAAGCATGCTTTATGATTACTTAATTTTAACTACGAAGAGACTGGGCAATTTTAAAAGCTAACAAACGCCGGACAAGCCGGACTCCGTTTAAATTGGCTCGGTACTTATTCCGTAAGCCTGTCCGGCATTATCTGGACGTCTGGCAACCCTACTCAGCACACTTGTTGCTCGCACCTTACTCGTATAACATGTACCGCTGTATAGAAACGCTGCGTCATGTTGCACAAAAACAATATGCGCAACGTGTCACACTCGCAGGCCAAATACTAGATACAAGATACCTACGATACTCCGGCCGAGCGCGTTTCTTTACCCAAACAGCTCAGTAGTTTTATTTCGTTTTATGAATTTATGACGTTGCGAGATTATATTGCATAAAATGAATGATGTGGTATCCAATAAACATACATTATGGACTGATAAAGTTTTAGTTCAAGAGGTTAATAGATTAATTATGAAATCAAAATATATGTATGTCTTTTGTGCCTACTGTTCAAGTACTACTCGATATTAGAGTTCAGTAACACACACAAAGGACTTAGCAGTATAAAGCTTCGACTGACAACAATAAATGTGAGAGTACTGTGGTGACACATCACGAAGTACATCGTATTTAACACCCAAAATATTTCAAAATAGCTTGACACAACATATTTGAACAGCGGATCGGAAAAGACCTCGAGCCCAACTGCGCATCTCGCTTCCTGCTCCATAAAGCCGCGGCAGGTATGGATATTAACGTCTATTTGCATAATTGCGCATTGGTTTTTCTTGTATGTTTTCGCAAGATGTCTGCAATAGGCACGGACATAAATAGAAGCCAAACTGACAAACGTAGAGTCCCTTCGGTCTTGATGACAGTAAGTGGTTAGCGCAGCTTTTGATCAGAAGATGCAGAACGTTTGCTTGTCTTTTTGTTTTGACAATGTTGCACGACTTTCACGTTTGATATTTACAATTAATCACTAAAATAAATAGATAATTGTTAAGCTAAAATAAGCCTTGACTCGTAGTCTTACATTGTAACACTGTAACACTTACATTGTAAAACTACGAGTTGCAAATAACCCTGTAACTATTACTTGTTTTGTGGATATTGATGAGAAAATGTTTAGGATGATAAAACAGGTAGTGTATTTGAAAGGGCTGATGTCATGATATTACGAATCCTTATTCTCGATTAAAAATCCTTTCAGAGTGTATTGGGAACGTTTTTGAGCGACATAATTGTTCCAAAGCTTTTAATTTGTCCGTGATAACGGTCAGCCAACGTGCCTCGTACGAGATCGGGGTCGACTCTCGGCGTGAGTGCCCACCGACCCACTAACAACTCGTTTTGGGGCCTGTACGGATTTTCTTTTGATTATTTGGTAACGATGAAATGTCGACTCAGAAATGCCAGTAATGAAAGACATAAAATGATTGGAGCAATACGAGTATATTTTTTTTTATCTTTAGGTTCTGCTAAGTTCCATTTACTTATATGCATTTGTTGCAACGTGTAAAGTGCTTGTAATTTGTAACAGACTTTGGGACTTGAGATACCAACTTCGATCTTATTTAAAATTAGCAATAACGGCTTCGTTGACGGATCGAAGGATTAAGTACGTGTTTATTGAGAAATTCTTGTTCCTGTTCGAGGTTGGAAAAGTCCGTAAACTATAATTCTGCAGATGATATACTGCAGATGATATAAGTCAGATAGACTGCAGGGTAGAATGTTACTTCTTTAATACAGACTACTTATCAGCATTATAATTTGAAAGAAATATAAAAAGTTGGTACTTTATAAAAAGGAACTTCTTATTATTGGTACATAGGTAAATACTTATCTTATACTTTTCTGGCAACCTGGTATCGACTAGCTGTGTCCAAGATTAAACAAAAGTGGTATTCGGGCACGGAGATGAAACAATTTTGAATGTTAATGAGAGGCGCGGAACAACAAACGACAGGGTTTTCCAATCTCGACGCTACTTTATGGCTGCCAAGGAAAGTGTCCCTCCATAATGCGGCCGATACTAATAAAGATAATCCTTAGTAACGACCGGTTAAACCAATGCCTTCAAATTGAGAAAGGTTTACTTACAAACTTTGGTTGTTTCAGGGTTGGTTGCTTTTTTAACTAGATTTATACTAAAAATAATGCCTATGAAGTCGTTTAGACAACCTAATGCAACTCTATATCATAATTTTTTTTTAAATTATTTATGTACTTTTGATCCGGACCACATGTTGACCAATCATCACAAACATTTGGGATATAATTGAATTTATGGTTAAATATTTACATATTTTTGTACACATAACAGACATCTAGGCACTTGTAAATTTGGTCCGTTTATTTATAAGTAGTAATAACCATAAAATGGCTTCCATCGCCGCGGCCGCCGCCCGCCGCGCGCATTATCCATGCTATTGGTAATTAATTATTTATTTTCCTTCGATGTGCTTTGCAGGTTTGTTCATGTATCCCGTTTTATTGTTTACTGATACTTGACATAATCCCCAGTACATAGCTTATGATCCTTCCTGTTAAATCTACTCTTTCTTCCTGCAAAGTCCCTTATAAATTTTGATCAATCGTTTTCAATATTATTATTTCCCGAGATCTCTTAATAAGTGACATCTCAGAAACCATAAAATTAATTAAAAAATAACGCAGTGTTGTGTTGCTGTTACCTTTAAGGCAAACATTTGTGGACGCCGCAGGCCAAGCGCGAAGCGTTCTCTAATCTTCATTTTAGCACTTTGGAAACAACTTGCTCAATGCTTAGCCTGCTAATTTGCTGCTAAAGCGACCGATTAGGCTTAATTAAAAAAATGTTAGCACTGGATATTACTATGCTTCTCGCTTCAGAAGCTCAGTACAGAGTCACGCAACAACCCAACCAGTGCTTCTTAATACGCAAGAGTGACCGGTACCCTACGTAATTTGTGTTCAAATATTCGCAGCAAACTGGTAAAGTTCTTTCCCGTAGAGCGAGGTCCCACAACTGCGCAAATGTCAGAGCGACGAATGCCGAAGCAATCAAACGGACGTGCAGCAATGCCACCGATGCGCTTGCGCGGGCGCTGTATGATGTATGCTATAATTACGATAATTTTATTAGTAAAGTAATAACCAGTTCTGTTTATCCTTTTATAGATTATTGCTATAAGAGATGGCACCGTACTAGTCCGTCAAATACCAGATTTTTCTACTGATTTATGTATGTTCGATGCATGAAATTAGCGTTTTTCCAGAACATCTACAAGAAACATAGAAGACGCCGCCGGCGATTGTAATAACTGAAGCATTGTATTTTATTTTTACTTACATCCATGAATAGGCGTTCCTGCTAAATTATTATTAATAATGTATTTATTTTTATAAAAAAGATAATTTGTTGTTTATTTTTGTTATTTAATTTGCCATAGTTAGCAGTCATGTAATTTTAAGGTTAGCTGTCCCAATGTTAAATATATAGTTAGTGTCCATAGGAAGCAGTGTATTTAGAGGGTCGGTGTTGCCCTGCGAGTGCACCACCTCCGAGCCTATCATCGGACCGTGCTCGGCATCAGGCGACCGGTTCCTCCTCTGCGCTGACCCGGAAGCTGCGCGCGCGCAGGTGCTCCGGCGCCGATATGGAAGCTTGTTTGCGGCCGACTCTTGTGCACGGAACTAAGTACGTACTTGAGCAGTAACCATGGAATCCGATAAACTAGGTGGCTATTAATTAAGGTCGCTTGAGGTCAGCCTCACTCTTATTTCGGTCTATTTTTGTAATCAACATAATTCTACATTTTGTACAAAAACTTTTGTGCAAAAATTTTGTTTTAATGGGAAAAAAAAGTTGTTGTTAGTGTTAGTTGTTGTTAGTTGGCTTATGGAATTATGATTGCATTAATGTTAGTTGGCTTATGGAATTATGATTGCAGCCTCTTAATTTGACCTCGAGAATAACTTTGAAATATTAGAATATACGTAATTAGTTTTACACAATTTTATTAACTAAAATAAATTAATTTTAAAGAAAAATTTCAACTGATATTAATTGTGATTTATCTTCAAATTTAATTATATCTCTGCGTGAAAATTAAATACGATCGAAAAAAATACATTTTCCTTACAAAATAGGTAGATCTATGAATCACGCAGTCGGATCCTTGTCTATATCGCAACTAACTTTGCTGTGATTTGTTATGAAGATACTTAAATGTTTCCGATAAAGGTACGCAAAAGATTGAAACAAATACTATGAAAAGCGACAAATTCATTAGAAGTACATTCACGTGTGCGCTATCGAAGGCTGTGTGTACACGCGGCGGCGACAACTACACACTTGTCACAATTACCCGCTACACGTGTCCGGCGCTTTCGTCTCCCATACATACCTAGTCATATTCATATTGCATTGGGCAACAGAAAGCCTTAATACGCGATTTTTTATAACTGAACTGTAACGAACAGCAATAGGACCGATATGACGTAATAGGTGTGATCAGGTTTATATGTAGTGTGTAACCTTTTGCACGTTTGTCGTCTGATATGACGGATCCAAACCGATGAAACTATTACTTCTATTGAACAAATTAACTAATTAAAAACATCCAATCACAAAATATGCGAATTAAAGGCACCTACGTACCTAATTTCTATGAACCACGCAGTTGATGACAGTTTGGTAGGTGACGTGCCTACTTAATTGTAAATAATAATTTCTTTATAACCTAACTTTTTTGGAAAGTCGTTTAAAAATCGATGAACAGTCGTATCTCAGAGGTTGTCTTGAACACCGTGGGCTACCGTTTTCCGTTCAATTAGCCGCCGGCATCCTGTTGGGATGGCACGGGAGCCGCGGGTGCGCGGGCGCGGGTTATCGGGACGAATATTAATCGATCTTAACGATCGCGAACCACTCGCTTCGACGCAGCTCCGTCGATGTTATGCTTTAATTTATTTCACACTATTTAAATTCAAATTGCTTTGTAAAGTCAAAACATAATGTTAAATTTACCTTTTTTTAAATTTGGTATATTCAATATTAGGATTTATTTTAAAAAGTAGTTGGTATCTCAATTTCACAAAATTGTATATTTTGGAGGCGAGCATTTTTGAAACCGTTCCACCTGGTTACTTTTTATTAATTATATTCAAAAATGAAATAAAAAAATTAACAGTTTTAATAAAACAACGGTAGTATTTAGTATGGTTTATAATGGAGATGATTATAAATTTGTATTCCCAATAAATATCGGTAGCACAAGGTAGATTCGAGTGAGCGAGCGAGTGAGGTTATCGGACGAATATTAATCGATCTAAACGATCGGCGTCCATACAACACGTTTATTTATTTCCTCGTAAATCACAATTACTGTCGCGCTTCAAAATGTAAACCCAAAAGAAATTTTGTTCTTTATGATGATAAATTTTCTCTGAGATGATTGATCTTTACTGGCAAAGTGTTATATTGTGATTGTATCTGCAGGATTCATAAGTGGGCCAGAGTTTATATAACTTATTATATTGTACCATATTTTTATATAATACTTCCTTCGCAAATTTAAAAGCAAATTTTTCGCATCGTGTTATAAAGGTAAAACTCCAATAGTAGCAATTCCTTCGAATGTGTTACCTTTATGATATGATATAGTGGCATTCCAATTCGCACCTGAGGTGTCATAAAAAGTTTTAGAAGATGGAAATAAATATAATATTATAATGTCGATTGTGTCCGAGTTCTTACGTGTGAAATGTTTGCGTAACCTTGGACTTGGCGAGAATGCCGCCGCGGGTAAACAACATACCGATGGACATGCCAACATTGTGAAATATTGTTTTTTCTACATCTTAGCACTAATATTAGCTATATTATAATTATGGTGGAGAAGTATTTTAAGGGAATTGCAGTTGTTAATTTTTAGCATCACGGGTAGGTAGGTACCTATCTGTTACCTAATACCTACTAATACACTCTTAAAATATTAGTCTCAATTCCTTCTTCGTTTAAATTACTGAAGTTTCTTTAGAAATACTGTCTGTTTGATAATAAAAATATTTTATTGCGAACTGAACTTCTAATTTTAACAAAGAAATCTGTAACTTGCACTGTAAATAATGTAACGTAAGTAAATAAGACCTACTTATGTATTTGTTTTATCGGTTTCGGCAAAAGTAGTTTTAAAATTGAAGGCTTACACAATACTTAGTAAGTAATTTTTCAGTTCGTCCATTGTTCTGTGAGATTAGGCATTATCTTGATACGCGCGCTCCCGCGCTACGCGGCGCCGCGCCCAGCCTCTGATTTATAGTCTCGTGCGGCGCGCGGCGGCGGCCAGCTAGTCACCTGCCCCAGCTTTGCACGATTCCTTTGACACTTACATTATTATAATGTACGGCACTCATCTAATAAAATTAACACCGAGTAACTAATGGAGAAATTAAACAACTTAAAACATTTGTTGGATTTTTAAAAAAATATTCCTAGAGCTGGTTTACCGAAATAGTATTATTTGACCAGTCAAATAAATAATAAGTTAGTAAACAATGCTAAACTTTTAAACGACCTTAAAACAAGTTTTAACTATAAGGATTGATTATCTGGTTGAGATAATTTAAACGGTATTTGGTGAGGCCTGCACGACATTTTTTATAAAATCAATTTAGTGGTTTTCTTTATATTATAATTAGTAATGCATGATCGCTTATCCACAGCAACTAAGGCAAGTGGCACGCTATCGTAGAAATGACAAAGAGTCTGCTACAGATATTAAATGGTCATTGCGTTTTATTTATAAGATAAGCGGTGTATAGGCCGGCGGTTGTGGCCATTAAACCTTAAGTGGATGGCCCACTGTTAACTATATCGAGACTAATGGGCCGATCTCAGTAATCATGTTATTCTTATTTAACCTACACAATTCAAATCGAAATGAAGGCTGTTTTGTTCTCATAAGGGAATTTAGCTTTGTTGAAAAATGTAGCGATATACTTTTACTTTGCCTAGTGATTTGATTATTTGTAAACATTTATAGGTATTCGTGTTTTAAGAGTGCAAGATTAATGTGAAGTTGCTTTTCCTGTAGGTATTATTACGCGTTGGCTAATAAACTGAATATTTTATCATGTCATATGTTCCTACCTACCTAAGCTAAAGAAAACCATATAGGTAAGCCGTAGTCCATGTAAGATTTTCCTAATTCTCCGTCACATAATGATGGTCATTGCGTACATTAGGTTTATAGAACTCTGCGTTTCTAACTTCATAAACAGAATTTTAATATTCACTGAAAAAAATGTCTGTGACTTGTGAACTGTCGCGAAGTTTTTCACCTTTTGGTTATTGAATTCGGAATAAGTATACGAATATGTTTAACACTGAGTTTTACTTCTTGGAGACAGCCGTTGTACACGGTAATAAGTACTTAGTGTCGAACGAGGCCCCAGTGCCGCCAGCAGCGATGCCTACCGGCCTGCAGGTCGTTCCATTACCTCAATTATCGGTGGCGGCGCCGGCCAACCGCCGCGGGCCGGTTAGAATACCTTGTGACACGCTTTGTTAAATACTTAACAACTTACGTTAACTTACGTTAATAAACTGGTACTATAATGTCGGCTCTAGTCTGTAATGTAAATGCTAAACGCATGCAATTATATTCACATTTACGATCAAAACATAGTAGTAGCGGGTCAAGCTTCCTTTTAGGAGTCGATCCGGACCTTGGGATAGGATATCTAAGAATTCTATCATACGCGTACGGTCGCAAGGCAGTAGCGATACGGTTTTATTGTCAATAATTGCGTAACAACATTGTGGTATTAATACTACGAATGATATTCGTCCATTTTGGAAGTGTACCTACTGCAAAATAGTTGTTCTGCCTAGCAGTAATCCTACCAGAGCGCTTTGTAACAGCCTTTGTTACACCTTGCGTCACCTTGGTGCCTAGTTTAATTTAAGCTTTGTTCATAGTTCACCTTTACCGAGTCATTATATTAAGTGATATTATTCCCACAGCGGCAAGCCCTACCTTGATTTATAAGCTGCTTCATTACCACAGTTTCCGACGGCACAGCGGTGGCGGCGTCGCTGCGGGCGCTACGCAAACATTCCTACATCCGATGACAAGCTTCGTTTAACAGCTACTATAAAATAGAATTGCGTACTTGAAAAAATACTCTCATAAACCAGTATTATTCTAATTAATGTTGAACCCCGGGGTCCAGTCAGAATGAGATGGATTCAGTTCAAAGTATACTTGACTAAGGTAGTTACTGGCTGATAAATTCAATGCTGAAGTATTTCAAGATGAAAGGTGCATAGAATTCAAATCTCAAATCTATAATCAGAATCATGTAGTTCCTTGCGCTTATCAAAATACGTTCCTTACCCTATTAGGAGGTGCATTGCCGTAAACATGTCAGTGGGCTGGTGTCAGCAAGACTGTAGATTATCTTCTCGACCTCGTGCGCTATATAGAGCAATGTACATGTTTTCAGATATTGTGTGATGCATCCTAAAGTGACTTGCTCGCTTGAGTATTCAGACTCAATACGAATTATGGACGATCTGTGTTCAGATAGGGTCTCCTTTCGCTATCCAGCCTTAATCGTATCCTACATGTATCTTTTTAATAATCGTTTACGTGGCATCATGTTATGATTTTTAAAAAGGAATACTAGAAATTTCAGGGTAAAAATATTGTTTGACACACGTACCTATCTCAGTGGAATGAATAAATGGGTAGGGAATTTTTGTTTAACTTTGAAAATAACGGAGAGACTTTCAGCATTTAGATTTGTATGTGCTGGAACACTCAAGAGTTAAAATCTGTAGGTGCTTTACTGTGTTCTAAACACTATCTCAATAAGCTTTCGTGTTATTTGGAGTACCAGATATCATGGACGATCTATGCTAATATCATTGAGCAAATGTCATCTCCTCAACAAGTATCGTCTAGAACACTTTTATTTCAGTAATTGACGTCCCATCAGCGACATCCTAGTGTGGCGTTTGTATGCGCGCCGAGGGTCGCATGTATCTGCAATATCGCAGGTCGCATGTCTCGGTGCACGCCGACGGCCTCGGCGTGTCTGAGTTTTAAATGACCTGCCGTGCATCTCCGTCTGAGAACACATCGTAATCGACTTTATGAAGAATCTAATTTGCTTACGGTTCACATTTCTGTTAACTTTACTTTTTAGGCGCATAGAGATGAGGTATCGGGTAGAAGCGACAACATTGACTTTTCATAACATTTCAACTTACCTCTTACTCTCATAATTTTATATCAGTGGTAATTTTATTTTAGTTTAATAATGTTGAGTGAAGTGAATTATAATTTGGCGTTGGTGGAAAATGGAAGAACCTTAGTTAAGATATCTGATGGGAAGTTGAGGTTGTGTCTTTAGTAAAAGTGCAAATTACAATCCTACCCATATTTTCTATGTTTTGGATGCGTAAGGTCAGTAATGAATTATTGTCCGCTAACATCAGCATAAGAATGGAGCTAGTTTACTTAAACCAGTGCTCTGGTGGTTTCACACACCCGTGATAATATCACACCTCCGCGCTTGCCGAGCACATTCTGACACGTGCTCAGTTTTCACTCTTAACTGGAACAAATTACAATGGATTCAGATCACTAGGTTTAATGGGAAACAGCCTTGCATGTAATCTTCTTACTTTTTATATGATAGAACAAATTACCATGCAGTCTTCCTCATGATAACTGACTACTGCTTGGACGCATGTTAGAGAGCTACCAAATGTGACTAAGTTGGAATGTCTCCCTTGAATACCTACCTATGTAAGACATCTCCTTTCTTATCTTCCTCACCACATAAATCAGACAAGACACAGCAGCGCTTAATACTGTGGTGGTGCCGACAAATTGAACCACAAAGGACAATTACCTTATTCATTCAGATAAAGTGAATATAAATGAGATATAAAAGAAAATCCTACTTATAGTTAAGTATATTGTACTCGTATGGACATTGCTAAATATGAGGGATACTTACGTAATAAAGTAGCAATAAGACTGTATTATTGCAGGTACCTACTATGAATTAAAATCATCCACCTTCTATTAACGCATTCGATTCGTCATTTAAATTCAGTTGAATTTTATAGATACCTACTGAATCTTTCGTGT